>JAGDYQ010000065.1:2325077-2390635 GCA_021962125.1 Bulinus truncatus | reverse complement strand
GAAAATGAAGAAATAAAGCAGTGCAGCCCTATATTTGTCTAAATACCGAAACTAAACAAAAAAAAAAAACATTAAAAAAAAAACACTCACCGAAACAAAACAAAACACACTCTCCGGTCGAATGTGAGCTGTGACCAACGAACCATCCATCCCCCCCCCTTCCTCCTCACGTTTCCAGTTCAAACGTGCTCCCACCCCACAAACACGTCTCACCCCCCCCCCCCCAGGTGGACGTACAGATAGGCTCTCTAATGGAGAAATCATGTTTTTAAAATTATTTAATAATTCGTGTGTGCTGGTGTGTGAGCCGAATTGTTGTTTTTTTTTTGTTTTAAATTCTTTTCCTTCCTTGAATCGCGGTGTGGGGAAGATCTTGGTGGTACCACGGGGGAGGGGGAGTGGGGGGTTGGTGGTCAGCGGTGCGCGTTGACCCGTCACTCGGTCGTCTTGTGTCAGGGATGCTGTTGTTATTTGTCGCGTTGCTGAAGACGACCCTGGAAGCCCCGGGTTGTCCAACAGTGGGTGACGTTCGACCGGGGACAAATCTCTCACTTGACAAATCGGTAATTTCCGAAAGTCGCCCTACTTGTGTATGTATGCTGTTGTGTATCAATGCTCAGGTCGGGGCCGGCCTACTGGTGTATGTATGCTGTTGTGTATCAATGCTCAGGTCGGGGCCGGCCTAACGTATTGCCGGGCCCAATTTATCGGACTGCTTGCGAGGCCCCCTCTTCTAATTTTGTTTTACAATAACAACTATTACATTATGGAGCTATCGGTCAAACCGGCCTAAGGTTGGCTCTGTTTTAGGTGATACGCTATTACAGAAGGAAAATAACAATAATGGCGGAATATTTTTTTTAGTCATTATTTGAAAACTTTTTTTTTTAAACAGCTGTGCGCTTTCTGCGTGACATATTATGTGCAACTGACAGAAAATAACAAACATAAAAGAACAGCATACACCACATACACACACACGACAACACGATACATAAACACGTCTGTATACCCACGACAAATGTACAACAACGCACAAAATATACATACAAAACACTTTATATATATATATAAATACAGGGCCCGACTAAGTTCAGTGTGCGCCTGAGATCAAAAGGATCAGTTATACAACTACAGAGGTAACTGAATGTGAAGTAAAATGAAGATGATAACAATAAATCCAATGCATGTATGTAGTATTGACAGTAAAAAAGTTTCGAGAAACAGCAGGCCTGACCTGTTTTGTTTTTTTTTATAAAAAATGTTTTCAGATTCAGGCTCGCATTTTCCACCGCATAAACATTCAGAATGGATCACGTGACCTTCCATCACAGCGCCACCTCCCTCCCCCCTTACCAGTACTTTTTTTTTTCAACCATGCACATGTTATAGGTCCACCCCCCACCCCCCTGCCTAGTTCAGAAAGAAATCTCACGGGAGTTGGTAGAAGGGGAGGGGCCCGAGGGGGGGGGGGGAGTTCTCTCCCTGTGACTAAAATAAAATGATCTTAAAGAAAAGAAAAAAAAATTTTAATTAGCATGTCGGTATTTTTTTTTTTTCCAATCACGAAGTACTGAGGGGGGGGGGAATGGGGGGGGGGAGAGACAACAACGGTGGAATGATGCTGCTCTCATTGCCTGCATTCGTCGTCTTCCCCCCCCCGGCTCTATTGCTTACGTTTGATATTTAATCTGTAGAATGGAAATAAAGAAAAGGATTGGTGAAGGTTTTGAGGGGGGGGGGGTCGGGCAGGCGTATAAGCCGGTTTTTTTTTTTTTTTTCTTTGGGCCGCACACCGAGCTGTCTGTTTGTGGTGGGCGCGGCGAGGAGGATGAAGGTTCGAGCTCACGACATGTGCAAGTCTTTCTGATCAGGTGTACAACCACGTGACCCTGTGCCATTCCTGAAAAGTTCGGTGCAATGATGAGAAATGTATCTCTTAATGCATTTTTTTTTTTGCGGTGGTACTCAGGAGAGTGCAAAGGTCGTGGAGGCACCACGGGAAAGCCATGGGGTGACAAGAGTCGCCGGTGGATCGAACGCCCCCAAACGTCATCCTTGAGACCGGGCTTACAACCATAGCGCCACAAAGTGCAAGTGCCATCACAGGACCATTCTCTTTCAACATGTTTTTCATAAAGTGTGTTATATTTAAAAGAGAAAAGGTGTAAAACAGATGTGCTGTAGAAAGTAAAACAGTTGTGCTGGCAGAAAGTAAAACAGGTGTGCTGTAAAAGTAAAACAGGTGTGATGCAGAAAGTAAAACAGTTGTGCTGTAGAAAGTAAAACGGGTGTGATGCAGAAAGTAAAACAGATGTGCTGCAGAAAGTAAAAAAGGTGTGATGCAGAAAGTAAAACAGGTGTGCTGTAGAAAGTAAAACAGGTGTGCTGCAGAAAGCAAAACAGGTGTGCTGCAGATAGTAAAATAGGTAAAATGCAGAAAGTAAAACAGGTGTGCTGTAGAAAGTAAAACAGGTGTGCTGCAGAAAGTAAAACAGATGTGCTGCAGAAAGTAAAACGGTGTGATGCAGCAGAAAGTAAAACAGGTGTGCTGCAGAAAGTAAAACGGGTGTGCTGCAGAAAGTAAAACAGATGTGCTGCAGAAAGTAAAAAAGGTGTGATGCAGAAAGTAAAACAGGTGTGCTGTAGAAAGTTAAACAGGTGTGATGCAGAAAGTAAAACAGGTGTGTTGCAAAGAGTAAAACAAGTGTAGAATACGTGTGCTGCAGAGAGGTCAAACAGGCGTGCTGTAGAAAAGTGAAACAGGCACGCTATACACACACACACACACACACACAGACAAATGACCTTCCTTAATCCCTCCTCTCTGATTACCTAGGTGACCTGTATGACCCCCCCCCTGTCCGCCCCCCACCCCCCCACCATCCTCCCAGATGCACTCCTGATCCCATGTCCACTGCCAGTCAGACTGAGAAATAATGTCATAGATAAACCCAGAATCAATAACAGCGGTGATAACTCTACAAATAAAGAACTATGCTGGTCTGCAGCAGCAGTCTTGAAACCGCCCCCCCCGCCGCCCCTACCCCTCCCTTATAAATCGCCGGGGGAAAAGATGAGTGACAAGAACAAAAAATCACTCACTTCACAGAGTCCAGAAAATTGACACTAAGTACCAATATTCGCCTCCCCCCTCCCTCTACCCCTTTCTGGAAACATTTCTCAAAAAAAAAAAAACAAAATCAGTCTCTGGTGGTTCGGCAGACGACTTAATCCAGATGTAAAAAAAAAATGACCTTGTGTCAGTCCACGTCTGCTCACGTCCTGTGATACTATTCGTTTCCCCTCCAAACCCCCCCCCCCCCCAAACAGTCCCTTTACTGTCAGTCAGATTAGTCCGATGGTTGGCTGCCCCCATAGCCGCCCCCCCCCCACCTCAATTTCAGTGTCAATCTTGTATTTTAACCTGAGATAACTCCTCCAGAGGACCGAGGACTGGAGTTGTCTTTTCATTTTAATTAAAAACACTGATGATAATCAAATTAACTGAAAGTTTTTTTTTTTCAATCCATCATATCCCCACCCACCCCGCCCGTCTCGCACGCGCGAGGACCGCGTTCATTTCATTAAGGTCAGTTTCTTTCATCCTCCTCCCCCCCCTCCCCTTCCCTATTTCCGTCACGCCCTAACAGTACTATCCCCCCCCCACCACCACCACCACCCCTCTCCATTTCATTCTCCTCTCTCCGCGTCCCCTCCCGCCACTGCCCTCTCCCCTGACCCTGGAGCCAATCCATATACGGGCATGCGGTAACATGTCACCCGAGGTCAGGGTCAATAATGAAAACAATATGACGCGTGGGGGGGGGGGGAGTCCGGACACTAAAGATTTCCAACGGACCAATGACTAACGGCATTTTTTTAAGAAACAAGGGACATAACGACTTGAGGAATCGTTCAGACGTCAAAACATTAATAAACAAATGTATATAAACTTCAGTAGGTAGGAGTAAAAAGAGTAGATCATTTTGATGTTGTTGTTGTCGTTGTTGTTGGTGTGATAATACAGGGTGGCCCCAAGAGTAGGTTTAGAGTTATCACGTAGACTAATTATTTTTAAATTCGACGCTAGAACAGCGGGGAATTCGTTACACCTGTTTAACCTAAACATAAAAAATGTAATCTCTTAGATGCACTTTCTCATTTACACTCTTGAGGAATGCTTTATATTGGTATTGCTAAGCAAGTAACTTCAACCGTATAAAAGTTAGTTTAATTAACTGTAAACCTACTTTTGGGCCACCCTGTATTGCAGTGCCGAACCTAGGGATATAGGGGCCCCGGGGAGGGCTTGGCCTCTTTGGGGGGTCCCTGCATTTTGACATTCGACACCATGACATGAGATCATGTACTTACATATTTAATGTAAAAAAAAAATTTTTTTGGGCGCCCCCTCAAGCTGGGGCCCGGGAGACTTTCGAATTAGGACCCCCCTCTCCCCCCCCCGCCACCCTAGGTAAGCATGTGCTGTATTGACATTAGAATGACCCGGGGTGGATACTTCAAAAGGTGGGGAGCAGTTCGGTGCGCTGAGGTGCCGAGTCCCACCATAAAGTACGTGTTCGATTTGTTGCTGCTGTTGTCGTCGATGATGATGTTGTTGTTGTTGTGTTGGCAGCGACGTCAACATTCAAATCAACTCTCCCACAGGGTAACGCAGGCATGGTGGGTTGGGGAGAGGGCGTTGGGGGAAGGTGGGTGGAAATCTTTCGCAAAAAAAAAATAATAATAATAAATCAAGTCATGGCGGTGGGTACTTCATATCTCGGTGACTTTGGTTACCTCCGCCACACGTGGGCGTGTCTGGTAAAGGGGATAATGGGAGAGTGGAGTGGGAGGGAGGGGGAGGGGGGTCTTTGACCTGAGCCACCGTGGTGCCTTCAAGAAAATTGGTCATGTTTATTATGTGGAAAGAATACCGCAAATGTTTTTGGTTTTTTTTTTTTTAATCTGATCCATACGGGATTCTCACCGATAAGTGCAATGACCATGGAGGCACTGCGGGAGGCATGGAGAGAATCTGACCCACGCCCTGAAAAACTCATGTCGGTGTACCACCAACTTGCTTGTACCACCGAGATGGCGGGAACTGCACTAAAAAGCGGGCTGATAAGCTCAAACCTGTTACGGCAGACCGGGGGATGATCCGACATTTTAACGCCACCTGATTTATATCAATAAATTTATAACAAAATGTATTATGTATATATATTAGACCAAATGTTGCTCTCTCTCTCTCTTTCTCTCTCTCTCTCTCTTTCTCTCTCTCTCTCTCTCTCTCTCTCTATATATATATATATATATATATATATATATATATATATCACTACAGAAGCATGATCTCATCACATCCTGAGTACGCTAATATTACATCATGTGGCTTGGTTACATCACAATGTGTTAATATTACACAATGTGTTATCATTACATCAAACTGTACTATTATTACATAAGACTGTGCAACTATTACATCCAACTGTATTATTATTACACCATACTGTACTATTATTACACCATGCTGTATCATTATTACATCATGGTGTGCTAGTATTACATGTGTTTTTATTACACGACGCGGTAATAACCCCTTGTCCTCCTAAAAAAAAAACCGTCGCCGATGACACTGACAAGAAAGGGGGGGGGGGGGAAAGGGGGGGGACAATTTTTGTGACTCAACTGTCCTACCGGTCAACGTCATGCTGGAGTTTGAAGGGGTGGGGGAGGGGGGCACATGGACGAGAGGCGATGGCGACCAATCTGACCAGTGAGGTGATCAACCTGTTTCGTAAGCAGAGGCCGAGCTAAAATAAGTCAGCAAACGGAATTCCTTCTTTCTGTGTAAGAGGGGGAAGGGGGGCGTAGGGGGTGCTGAGACAAGGGTGGGGGGGGGTGTGGAAGATAGAGACCCCGTGTGAGTGAGATGAGAGATGGAGAGAAGGAAACACATGGAGTGATATAAGTGACGTGGATAGAGGGAAATAAGAAGGAAGAAAAGAAGATCACGTTGGGAAATTAAGGGGGAGGGGTGGGGGAAAAGGGTGCTGACGTCAGAAGAGGGCTTCATCAAACATTAGATGATCGTTTTTGAGAGGAGGGGAGAGAGGGTTTTGGATTGAGAGATGGGTGTCGGGTATTTTTTAAGACCCTTTTCCAGATTCCCCCCCCCACCCACAACACACACACACTCCCGAGCCGTCCGACTCCTCCTGTCACCCTGAGCTCATTCTTCATCATCGTCATCATCATCATACCGACCCCCCCCCCAACAGACACACACACACACACACACACAAAAGTCCTCATTCAAAACCGTTCATCAAAATATTATCATTAATGAAGAACGGTTTTCAAAAAAATGAAAATGAGCCACCAAACAATGAAGCTATTGATCACAAAAAAGAGGTTTTTAAATAAATACATTGGGGGGGGGGGGGGAATACAGAATCAAAGAGTGACAGAATGTGGAGAAGAGATTGAAAAGTGAAAAAAACACAACAAACGCATTAAGAGAAAAAAGGGGGGGGGGGGGCAGGGTGGGGGGTGTGAAAGAGAAATGTATTTTTTTTTTTTTTTGCAAAATAAATACGTTAAAACAAATTAAAATTAATTTTGCAAAAAAAAAAAAAAGTCGTGCGAAGGTGGCCGTGACATGGTCGTCCACTAATGTCAAGGTCAGTTTAAAAGTTTGAAAAAGGAAAAAAAAATTAATGACGGTGTGGGTAGGGGAAAAGGTGGAGTAGTGGGGGGGGGGGGTCACGGAGGCGGTGGTTGGTCTGCTGCACTAATTAATTACCTCACTGACCGCGGGCGCTTTTAAAACAACAAGATCCGTTCTCTCTCCCTCTCTCTCTCTCTCTCTCTCTCTCTCTCTCTCTCTCTCTCTCTCTCTCTCTCTCTCTCCTTTGTCCTCAGTGCTGGTGTATCTCTTTCAAAAATATAGAAACAGCTGGGTTGCCTCTCTACTTAGTTCATTAAATACATCATGTTTATCTCTGAACACAAACAGTTATTTATTATTTTGTAGAACGTCTGTTTAGACATTCACCGTAGCTTCAACGGTCACGGGCTCACCACGGAGGGCATCAACCGTACATTGACCTTGACTTCAACGGTCATGGGCTCACCACGGAGGGCGTCAATCGTACATCGACCTTGACTTATGGCCATGGGCTCACCACGGAGGGCGTCAATCGTACATTGACCTTTACTTATGGCCATGGGCTCACCACGGAGGGCGTCAACCGTCCATTGACCTTGACTTCAACGGTCACGGGCTCACCACGGAGGGCATCAACCGTACATTGACCTTGACTTCAACGGTCATGGGCTCACCACGGAGGGCATCAATCGTACATTGACCTTGACTTCAACGGTCATGGGCTCACCACGGAGGGCATCAGCCGTACATTGACCTTGACTTCAACGGTCACGGGCTCACCACGGAGGGCATCAGCCGTACATTGACCTTGACTTCAACGGTCACGGGCTCACCACGGAGGGCATCAACCGTACATTGACCTTGACTTATGGCCATGGGCTCACCACGGAGGGCATCAATCGTACACTGACCTTGACTTATGACGATGGGCTCACCACGGAGGGCATCAATCGTACATTGACCTTGACTTCAACGGTCACGGGCTCACCACGGAGGGCATCAACCGTACATTGACCTTGACTTCAACGGTCATGGGCTCACCACGGAGGGCGTCAACCGTACATTGACCTTGACTTCAGCGGTCATGGGCTCACCACGGAGGGCATCAGCCGTACATTGACCTTGACTTATGGCCATGGGCTCACCACGGAGGGCATCAACCGTACATTGACCTTTACTTATGGCCATGGGTTCACCACGGAGGGCATCAATCGTACATTGACCTTGACTTATGGCCATGGGCTCACCACGGAGGGCATCAATCGTACATTGACCTTGACTTATGGCCATGGGCTCACCACGGAGGGCATCAGCCGTACATTGACCTTGACTTCAACGGTCACGGGCTCACCACGGAGGGCATCAGCCGTACATCGACCTTGACTTCAACGGTCAAGGACTCACCACGGAGGGCATCAGCAGTACACCGTAGTTCACCTTGACTTGAACGGTCACGGGCTCACCACGGAGAGCCTGCTAGACTAGCCAATGCAGTGAAGATCACAAATGTCCATCTGCCGTACACCCGTTGCCCAATGCAAGTATCGGTTAATTAACCTACTCAATAGCCGGGCGCCATAGCTCCGTTGAGTATTGAGGGCTGTGATCAGTGGCGTAACTAGCTTTAGCGGCCCCCCCCCCCGGGGCGGACTATAAAAAAATGCCACCCCAGCCCTGCGCAAAAGAAAAAAAAAGTAAAATAACCAAAGCACCGCATATGCCGCCCGAGGCTGGTCGCAAAGTAAATGTCGCACGGGGCACCCTCCTCGCTCCCCCACCCAACTTACGCCACTGTTACTGATCTGGGGGGGTGCTGAGAAGAGGATCCGCCGCTGTCAGTAAAATATATTTGAAAAAAAAAAACAGACGATTACACCAAACTATCACTACTTCCTAACATCATAAAAAAACCCGGATCAAACAATTTGGCATGGGATTAGGAAACAAACGCCAGCTAAGGGTTAGGATAGATGTTGCGGGTCCTTTTTCTTGTATTCCATAGATGTTACTGCTCTTTCTATATACTTCATACAAGTTACGGGCTCTTTGGTTATGCTCTATAAACGTCTCAGGCCCTTTGGTTTATGTTATGAGTTGTGCGTTTTAATTCGAACGTAGAGATGTCAATTTAGCTTAATGTCTGTCTGTTTCACTCTTATTTGCTCACTCCTTTGTCACAACTCAAAAACCAATCAAACTCGATGCGTTGTTAGTACAACGATTTATTTACATGAATGTACATCAGAATACAACAAGTCCATAAACGAATATACATTTAAATCCACAGTAATTTGCTCTGCCTCAACTCTGACTAACTAAAATTCCTGTCCATAAAACTCTCGTCACTAGATCTCTCGTAACTATCTCTCTTCTCTAACTCCTCACCCTAACTCCTCTCATAACTTCTCCTCCTCACTAACTAATGTCCGAATCCAGCCCCTATTTATACCCCTAACGTCCGTGCCCTAATTACCCTAAGTACGTCACAGTCTCTTCACTATCTAATCTTTCTAGGAGCGTCACCTGGTCGTCATTGTTAACCTACTAGACTGTCCGACGTCGCCTCCTGGTCTTCACACCTTTGCTGTCTACTATTCTATTGTTTCCCAACCTTGTCACCTTATCACTATTATTCGTGTTAATCCTAATTCTTAGATATCTATTATATTAAAACGTCGAAGGGGATTGTCTCAGTCTCTACATCTACTTTAGCTCGTCACAATAGAAGATACGGTGACTCGCACTTTCAAACATCATGAAGCGAGAACTTTTCACAGGTGCGAACATCATTGTAGTAATTTGTAGCAACTGACTCAAAAAAAAAAATGTTCAGATCTCCGCAGTAATGAACAATCCATAAAAAACGTCATCGTACGAACCCATCAAAAAACATAAATAGCCGATTGCCTAACGCAGGGCCGGCATTACGAGTTGAGGGGGCCCAATTTAACGGATACTTCCGAGGCCCCTGTTCAGGTTTTAAAAGCCTGTGACAAAGAGCCATGACGGATAGTGGTATGCTAAATGTAAATTGCGGGGCCCCTGCCAGGCGCGGGGCCCGATTTGGAGCAATCGGCCTTAGGCCGGCCGTGGCCTAACGTCAACAGTGCAGTAAACAGACGCAAGTAAGGGGAAAAAAAGTTTCATCATAACAGACCAAACGTGAAACTCGATGTTGTCTAACAAACAGATCGTCAAAAATCTGGACACAATTTACTCCATGGCAACTATGACGCGAATCTCGCAATCAGCTTAGGTTCCATCATCATCTTCCGTTGTTTACACCAAACGTTTGCAGGGGCTATCAACAAGTACCAAGAACGCCGGGTCACGGCGAACTCCATCTCCCCCGCCCACCCCCCCCCCCCTCAATTAAAAGTGCATGACGTAACCAGTCAAACCACAAAGTATCCGCGCCAGATAAACAACAGCAACAGACATCTAAATTAAATCTGGCGGTTCACGCCCACTTTATTTCCCCTTTGGCCTTCCTGGTTCCTTTCAGCGCCCGCCTCTCTACCCCAGCTCTTTTCTGACCAACAAAATGGGGGGTGGTGGGGTGGGGGGCGGGGGGGAGGAGAGGGCAGTATCACAAACAAGGAGAAGGGGGGAACATCCCTCCCCTTCCAAACACCCCCCCCCCACCTCCTGTCTCCAGTTACCATCAGCTAGCAGCTAGTCGACGGTACCAGCGTAGACCCGTTTAGTAACTTTGGAGACTATTGGCTGCGAGCTCTCTCGCCGTTTTTTTTTTGACTGGCTCAGTCCTGACCATCGGCTACCGTCGTCGCCGCCCCCCCCCCCCCCGCAACTTCTGGTCGTTTGGTTATTGGTAGCTACTGTTATAGGTCGCGCGCGAACCGAACAAATGAATGGCCGTGAAAGATTGTGTGCGGGAGGGAGGGTCCGTTACAAGTGGTACTGTGAGGTCAAAGTCACCAACAATTAAAAAAAAATGGGCTTGCCCACCCTCCACCCCCCCCCCAACCCGACAAAGCCAACCGTTCACAGAGGTCTCACCAACTCGGGAAGTGATTCCGTCATTGAAGTGGTCAGTGCTGAACGGCCCACACCCATCATCAAGAGCCTGACCAATGGCCGGTGACTTTAACTGGCGCTCGGTGTCAGATGCAGTAAACGAGTTAGTTCCCCTTTTAGTGACTCCAGTTACCTATGCCCCCCCTCCATCCCCCCCCCCGTCCCGCCCACCGGCGATGCCTTCGTTATGGTCAATGCAGTCTGCGATACGGGTGGGGGGGGGGAGGTAGCTAATGACACTGCAAGCTAAAATGTCACAGTTTGATAATTAAAAAAAAAAACAACAGATAACATCTCCTCTATGAAGGGACATGAACTGACGAATGACCAGATTACCGGTGGAGGTCAAGTCATGGTACAGTAGGGGAAAAAAACACAGAGCCGGTGTGTCAACTTTGGGGGCACGGCCCAAACGGTGAGAGCCGGATTAACCATTAGGTTAACAAGGCTATAACCTTCAAGGCCTGACCCAAATTCGGCCCTAGATTATCAGGCTATATGGAATAGGTCTACAAAATCTGCGAACCATATTTGGGATAGTATTTAAATCATTTACTAACGGCATTGTATCTCAATCATTTACTAATGGGATTGTATCTCAATCATTTACTAATGGGATTGTATCTCAATCATTTACTAATGATGCGTAAATTCAAAGAATGCTAACGGCGTCATACACAACTTGGAAAAAAGGTTTTAAAAAACAACACGGATGAGCTTTATTATGAGTACGGATAGACACATCAAACATGGTGTGTACGTTTTTGATTCTAATAAAACTTCATTATGAGTACGGATAGACACATCAAACACGGTGTGCAAGTTTTTGATCCTAAAAAACTTCATTATGAGTACGGATAGACACATCAAACACGGTGTGCAAGTTTTTGATCCTAATAATCCTTATTATGAGTATGGATAGACACATCAAACATGGTGTCTAAGTTTTTGATTCTAATAATCCTCGGATCTATGATCTGGTTGTATAGTAAGTCTGCAAACAAATCGTATGCCACGAAAATAAATAAATCCATAAATCCAACAATCTCAAAAGTAAATCACCGATGGCTGCAAATAGCAAGGAATAAAAAAAAAATAAAAGCAAAAGCCCGCCAAAGTATAAATTGTAAGTAAACAGACAGTAGCCAGGGCCAGAGCTAATAACACATCTACCGGTGTGTGGATAGCCCGTAATACACAAATCAAACAAGGTGATCATTTGCTCGAACTCGAATGAAAAAAAACAAATCGGTGGCAAATAGAACTACTTACAGATCAACGTTCACACCCGCTGACTAATTAGCTTCCGACAGACCTGGACACAAAAAACACACACACACACACACACCCATCACACAGAGATAGTGTACCTGCCCCACCCATCCATCCACCCCAGCACTCCCAACCATCTCCCGGGAGATAACGAAGCGCTCTGCTCCATAAAGTGCGCAACCTGGACACGAACAAAAGAGGGGACTTAATGCCCTCCCCCCCCCTCCTGGAGGACTTATCGACCCTTGTGTTGATTAATGCCCTTGTGTATGTATCTATGTATGTGTTTATTTAAAGGAGGCATCGTACTGGATGCGATTAATGGGAATGTGCACGCCCGATTGAAAACAATGAATGGAATGGATACCTAAGATAGGTAATGGATACCTAAGATAGGTAATGGATACCTAAGATAGGTAATGGATGTCTAAGATAGGTAATGGATATCTAAGATAGGTAATGGATATCTAAGATAGGTAATGGATACCCAAGATAGGTAATGGATACCCAGGATAGGTAATGGATATCTAAGATAGGTAATGGATATCTAAGATAGGTAATGGATGTCTAAGATAGGTAATGGATATCTAAGATAGGTAATGGATATCTAAGATAGGTAATGGATACCCAAGATAGGTAATGGATACCCAGGATAGGTAATGGATATCTAGGATAGGTAATGGATATCTAAGATAGGTAATGGATATCTAAGATAGGTAATGGATATCTAAGATAGGTAATAGATACCCAAGATAGGTAATGGATACCCAAGATAGGTAATGGATATCTAAGATAGGTAATGGATACCTAAGATAGGTAATGGATACCTAAGATAGGTAATGGATACCCAAGATAGGTAATGGATACCCAAGATAGGTAATGAATACCCAAGATAGGTAATGGATACCTAAGATAGGTAATGGATACCTAAGATAGGTAATGAATACCTAAGATAGGTAATGAATACCTAAGATACGTTACGACGTTAATGAGTTAATAAATTAAAAAAAAATGTCATAACAGCTGAATGGGCGATTTAACAGCTGTTACTATATAATCACACGGTCGCATTAACACAAGGCATGTCATACTACAACAACCGAAAGGGCAATTTAACTGATGCTATTATATCATGACAAGGCTGCATTTACACAAGGCATGTCCAGCTGGCGGTCTTGCGTGCTGTATGAGGCTCTTTACCTACTGATGCGCGGACCGTTACAAAAGACACACAAGTTGGCCGGAATTCTTTTCTGTGATTTTTTTCAAAAATTATTTTTCCGTCAGATTCTAGAATGAAACTTTCTAAGCTTACACATATTGGTGTATTTAGCTAACCATATTGGTGTACTTAGTTAAACATATTGGTATACTTAGTTAGACATATTGGTGTACTTAGTTAAACATATTGGTGTACTTAGTTAAACATATTGGTGTGCTTAGTTAAACATATTAGTGTACTTAAACATATTGGTGTACTTAGTTAAACATATTGGTGTACTTAGTTAAACATATTGGTGTACTTAGTTAAACATATTGGTGTACTTAGTTAAACATATTGGTGTACTTAGTTAAACATATTGGTGTGCTTAGTTAAACATATTGGTGTACTTAAACATATTGGTGTACTTAGTTAAACATATTGGTGTACTTAGTTAAACATATTGGTGTACTTAGTTAAACATATTGGTGTACTTAGTTAAACATATTGGTGTACTTAATTAAGGGATTTTATGAAAGAAGCGTAGCCACATTTTATTTTTTTTAAACTTTCTAACAATTCGGCTAAACGTTTTTCTCTAAACATATGTTCACTTTTGTTCAATGATGACGTGTGTGTTTATGGAGGTGGTGGTTGGGGAATATAAGGGTCAATTATTTCACCTGACCGGAAGGTGGGTATTACGTTCATTCTCATTAGTTTAGCGACCCTAATAAAACATTGAGGTGGAAAACAACAGAGGTCCAAAAGCAATACATAAGGCAACACCCAATGAGAAAAGGCCTAAGGGCAGACCAAGAAGCAGATGGTTGGAGGAGGTGGAGAAAGACCTCAAAGCCATAGGAGTGAGAGAGTGGAGGAAGAAGACCACGGAGGGGGGAAAGTGGAGAAGAGTATAGTATGGGCAGTAGAGGCCAGGGCCCTACATGGGCTGTAGAGGCCAGGGCCCTAAATGGGCTGTAGAGACCAGGGCCCTAAATGGGCTGTAGAGCCAAAGGAAGAAGAAGAATAAAAAAATTTTCGCTATTGTCAATTTCGTTTTATTTCTGCAAACCAATTCATTACTTCACTACATGCCCACGGCTTGTCGCTGAGCTGTTGGGTACGCGTCCCGTGAGTATGTTTAACCTGTTTATTTAAAACCTCACACAGCAGGTACATTTTATTAAATGACTTTCGGCCGCCGCTACAGGTTGGCAAATGGGACGGATGGTCGTGCGGTAAATCGCTTGACAGTCGACATGAGGGTCCCTGGTTCGATCTTCGGTGAGGACCAATGGATATTCCAGGTCATGGCTAAAAAGTCCCCTCTACATCTCCCGTGGTGCCTCCGTGGCCATTGCACTATCGGCTATGGGTGGGGGGTGAAAGAAGGGCACACTGCTAAACCGTCCCATTGGTTGGTTTATAGGATCTAAAAGATCTCATTTCATCTCATACTTACAGGGACTTCACACAGGTTGTGAACATAGACATACATAGGTTGTCAACAGTCCAAGATGACGAAGGTCCGGTGACAGAAGGATGGTGACGCTGGACTGGCAGCGGAGTGTCGGCGGTTCGAGACTCGGTAAAAAAAAAAGGGTAGTAGTCATCTCTCAGTCATTTGTCCTCTGTCCAGTGAGTGTCCACCATCCTGCCCTCGTTTTGTCCTGACTGCTGGACGCGGCGATGATAAAATCTCGTCCAGTTGGGGGGAAAAGTAGTGAAAGGGTGTGTTTAGGGGGATTCATTATTTTGAAACAAAGACCATCATCTCGGGATGTCCAATAGGGAGATAGGGGCGGGGGGGGGGTGCACGATGAATGGGTATGACCTTGACCCAGGTTGATCTTTTTCATATGTTTACAAGAAAGAGGAAAAAAAAAAGAAGGAGAGAGTGAAAGAGAGAGATAGAGAGAGAGAGAGAGAAAGGCACTGGGTGAATAAGTGCATGTTTTATGGTAATCCCGACCAGCATGGAAGAAAGAATGACATAGGGATATGGGGGGGGGGGGAGGGGGAGGGTTGTAGAAAGAAGGGGTGGGCGGGTTCGCGTGTATAAATTATCTCCAGGTTGACTGACTTGATGGAATGGAACTATTGAAAATTAGACAAGAAATCAACCGAATTTGTATAGCCATGCTCACAGTATAATATGTGGGTGGGGTGGGTGGGGGGGGGGGGGTTGGACGCGGTGCGGGGAGAGGGGGAGCTAAAGACCAAAGACTTGAAGGGGGGGGAGGCGAGCAGACAGAAAAATTTAGATAGAGAAAGCGAAGAAGATAACCAGATAGATAATTGGATAGATGGGTTTAAGTTCAAAAGACGAATCATCTTAAGTGGCCCGGGGGGGGGGAGGGGGGATATTTAAACTCTATGCAGCGTAGCGGAGGTACCGGGTTCAAAGCCCGTGACGTAAGTCATCAGGACTAAAAGGGGTAACAGTAAAATTTGCTAGCCCCTACCCCCCCTCCCCAAACGAACATAAAAAAATAAAACATAACGAAACCATGGACAAATGGCCCCGGGGGGGGGGGTGGGGTGAAACAGATACGAAGAACGCAAATGACGACGTCGGCAGCAGCAGCAACAACAACAACAGCAGCAGCAGCAACAACAGCACCAACTACCAGATAATTACTTAACCAACGGTTGGTGGCGTGAGATGTGAGCCTTCATGCTGTGGGTGGTGGATGGGGGGGGGGTCAGTGTGGTCTCTGATACGCCGGATTACTTCACAATGCCGACACACACTCGCGCACACACGATCATGTTCGCACGGACGCACACACACACACATACATGTAAAAACAGTATAAACCAACCCACAATACAACCAGGCCAGAACACAACCAACCCACAATACAACCAACCCACAATACAACCAGGCCAGAATACAACCAACCCACAATACAACCAACCCACAATACAACCAGGCCAGAATACAACCAGGCCAGAATACAACCAACCCACAATACAACCAACCCACAATACAACCAACCCACAATACAACCAACCCACAATACAACCAACCCACAATACACCACTCTATAACCAACCAACCTATCATCTACTATCTCCCCCCCCCCACCCCCGCATTGCCTTCAACTCTCAGCACTCCGATTCACAACCGCTGCACACATTTACCTCGGGCCATTACACCGCCATCATGCCAGTACTCTCACACCCTTTCTTCTTCTTCCTCATCCTCCTCCCACCTCCTCCCCTTCCGTCCCTTCAGAACAGCTTCCTCGTTCTCCTTCCATATATCTTCCCTCGCCTACCTCCTCCTCCCTTCCATTATAAAAGCCATATCCCGTATCTCCACACACACACAAACACACACAAGGAAACAGAAGTGGACACTGGGAATACGGGTGCACCATGGGATAACGAGCAGATGCGCGCACTAGATCAATGAGTTGGACGATGGGATGTTTTCACCTCACATGCACACACACAGAGTGAGAGAGAGAGAGAGAGAGAGAGAGAGAGAGAGAGAGGGGGGGGAACTAGAGAGAGATGGGGGAAGAAGAGAGAGATAGAGAGAGGAAGAGAGAGTGACAGAGTTTAAGGATGAAGAAAACAATGGGGGTGAAGATGAAGTGGTGGTTGCTGAGCCTTCTATTATCCCAACATGCTCTGTGTCACACATATATACACATACTAGTTGCAAGTACCCGACTTTGCCCGGGTTTAAAAAAAGGTTTTCTGTTTACCTTCTGTTTTCTCCCTACCCCCTCTCTCCCTTCCTCTCTCTCTCCCTCCCTCCCCCTCTCTCCCTTTCCCTCCCTCCCTCCCTCACTCTCTCAAATCTCTCTCCGTCCCTCTCCCATCTCCCTCTCTCCCCCTCATTCTCTCCCCCGTCCATCCTCCTCCCTCCTCCTTCCCTCTCTCTCCCTCCCTGCCCCTCTTTCTCTTTATCTCTTCCTCCCATTTCTCCCATCCTCTCTCTCTCTCCTTCCCTCCCCTCTCTCTCCCTCCCTAACCCCTCTCTCCCTCCTTTCTCCCTCCCTCCCCTTTCCACCTCTCTCTCTCCCTCCCCCTTCCTCCCTCCATCATTCCCTCTCTCTCCCTCTTGCCCCCTCACTTTTTATCTCTCTCCCTCCCTCTCTCCCTCCCTCCCCTCTCTCCCTCCGTCCCCTCTCTCCCTCCCTACCCCCTCTCTCCATCCCTTCCTTTCCCTCTCCCCCTGCTCCCTCCCCCCTACTCCCTCTCCCATCTCCCTCTCTCCCCCTCCTTTTCTCCCACCTGTCCACCCCCTCCCTCCTCTCTCCCCCTCCCGCCCTTCCTCCTACCCTCCTTTCCTCTCTCTCCCCCTGCCCCCCCTCTCTCTCTCAAATGTCCCCCTCTCCCCTTCCCCGCATTCCACCCTACACGATACTCCACAGTTTTCCCACACATAATTCACTAGCTTAACCCCGTCCCCCAGTTCCGCCCCCCCCCCCCATGAATCCGTTATTTTACGAGTGAAGCCATTGTTTAAAAAACTTTACTGAGAGACAAACATTGCGCTATATGTTTACACTAAATATATATATATATATATATATATATATATATATATATATATATATATATATATGTCAGGGGCAAAGTGATCATTGACTTGATGTGACCGGCCAATGTCGAAATGACAATAGGGAAAGTGTCGCGTGAAAGAAAAAAAAAAGAAACATCTGGATAAGAATACCATCGGGATAAGAATACCATCGGTATAATACTGGTATTATCGGGATAACTATACCATCGGGATAAGAATACCATCGGGATAAGAATGCCATCGGGATACGAATGTCTTCGGGATAAGAATACCATCGGGATAAGAATACCACCGGAATATGAATACCATCGGGATAAGAATACCATCGGGATATGAATACCATCGGGATAAGAACACCATCGGGATAAGAAAGATAAAATAATGAACAGTTTCAGTGACGTCAGTAAGTATCAAAAGAACCACAAATGTCCAGTAAATCTCTTCAGATTTATATAAAAGATGTCGGTCACGCCCCAGGGGCCAGTCAGTCTGCAGTCAAATGTAAACGTTCAAACAGTTCGTAGTTGATGTTATCATCTCTTTCACACGATACTTCCCCCCCCCCCCCATTGTCGTGTCAACATTGGCCAGCCATACCAGACATTGGACGTCACACACACACACACACACATATATATATATATATATATATATATATATATATATATATATATATATATATATGACATTCGTATCATTTCACACTCAGCACTGCTGGGTTTTAGTTTTCTTCTGCTTCTTGGTTTTTTTTTTTACCTTTCTAACCTGGGAAAATCCAACAATATTAACGTCATATCCTGCAATAGTAACGTCATACACAGCAATGGTAACGTCATACCCAGCAACGGTAACGTCACATTGAATGTATTCCTGAGCGCACTAACTATTTTTATCACCCCCCCCCCAACCCAAACTAACATTGTAATTTGATAGGTTTATGTTTGGGGTCGGCTCGCGAGCCGCATGAGGCTCTTTCGATGTCAAGTTGCGGCTCTTTCGATGTCAAATTGCGGCCTTCCAGTTCCATGTGCAAATAATAAGAATGCTATTATTTAATACACATAATCCTAATCAAAATTTGATTCAAGTACCATAATATTGAAACAACAATTTTAGTGGCTCTTTAAAAACTGAGAAAATTGTAAATTATAACTTTTGGCTATTCCGTCTCAAAAAGGTTGCCGACTCCTGGTTTGTGGCAACCATCGTGACTTTGCACTGCCACTCGGTTTACGACCCCCCTCCCCCCAGTCTTATCTTTACGGTATGCGTCCTCCTGCTGCATACCGGTTTTTTTTCTAACCCCCCCCCCTTCTTCCCCCGTGGCGACACTGACATATATTTATGACGTTTTACTATAAAGAATTATGACGTCATCGTGAGATGGTGTGCCACACCCCCTCCCCACCATGCCAGTATTGTGTCGCAACATGCCGGTCACCGGTACCTTTGACAAACACTGACACCCCCCCCCACACACACACATCGCCCCGTCAAGGCCATATCTCTATACTTATAAGACGCATTTGTTGTCTGTCTGTCTGTCTGTCTGTTCCCTTATAACTCAAGATCCAGACAAACAAATACCGTGAAATTTGTTACACATACACATAATTACATGGGGAAGGTTATAGGACAGGTTTCGTTTCATATCGATGGGTAGTTTAATTGTAATTAATTTTTTTTTATTTTAGTATTTTACTATATTAAAGTAATCTCGACGGCGCCATAAATAAAATTCCTCTGTGACGTCATTTCCCTATGATCGAATAGAACTTGCGCGCTGGTGCTGTATTGTGCCTTTATGATGCAAAGAATTGTTAATGTTTTTTCATGCTCTCTGATGTGTACAGTTTGAGGAAGGTAAAGGAATGAAGAAGGATTTTAGAAGAAGTGTGAAACCATAATAATAAGTATATATATATATATATATATATATATATATATATAGAGAGAGAGAGAGAGAGAGGGGGGGAGGGAGAGGAAAGGAGGGTAGGAGGAAGGGCGGGAGGGGGAGAGAGGAGGGAGGGGGTGGACAGGGGGGAGAAAAGGAGGGGGAGAGAGGGAGATGTAGAGGGAGTAGGGGGAGAGGGAGCAGGGGGAGAGGGATCAGGGGGAGAGGGAGAGAGAAAGGAAGGGAGGGAGAGAGGGGGTAGGGAGGGAGAGAGAGAGGGGAGGGAGGAAGAGTGGAAGGGAGCGAGATATAAAGTGGAGGGGGGGGCAGGGAGGGAGAGAGAGGGAATGAGGGAGGGAGGAAGGGGGAGAGAGGGGGAGGGAGAGAGAGAGGTGGAAATGGGAGGGAGGGAGAAAGGAGGGGGAGATGGGTTAGGGAGGGAGAGAGAGGGGAGGGAAGAAGAGAGGGAGAGGATGGAAGAAATGGGAGGAAGAGATAAAGAGAAAGAGGGGGCAGGGAGGGAGAGAGAGGGAAGGAGGAGGGAGGAGGATGGACGGGGGGAGAGGGAGAGGGGAGAGAGGGAGATGGGAGAGGGACGGAGAGAGATTTGAGAGAGTGAGGGAGGGAGAAAGGGAGGGAGGGAAAGGGAGAGAGGGGGAGGGAGGGAGGGAGAGAGAGGGGAAGGGAGAGAGGGGGTAGGGAGAAAACAGAAGGTAAACAGAAAACCTTATTTTAAACCCGGGCAAAGCCGGGTACTTGCAACTAGTATATATATACATATCTATACTTATAAGACGCATTTGTTGTCTGTCTGTCTGTTCCCTTATAACTCAAGATCCAGACAAACAAATAACGTGAAATTTGTTACACATGGGGAAGGTTATAGGACAGGTTTCGTTTCATATTGATGGGTAGTTTAATTGTTATTAATTTTTTTTTATTTTAGTATTTTACTATATTAAAGTAATCTCGACGGCGCCATAAATAAAATTCCTCTGTGACGTCATTTCCCTATGATCGAATAGAACTTGCGCGCTGGTGCTGTATTGTGCCTTTGTGATGCAAAGATGTGTGATGTTTTTTCATGCTCTCTGATGTGTACAGTTTGAGGAATGAAGAAGGAATAAAAACTGGGCATTGCACTGTTAACTTTACATGTGTCTCCCGAAGTCTCCAGTTATGGAAACGGTGGTTTCCGGTTTATTTTTAGAAGAAAAAAAAATTTTGGGTTTGGGGGCTGGGGAGGGGGGGGGGCAAGCTTGTGTGTGTGTCCGTTGTGCACACATTGTGCAGGGATGTTGCATTGTTTAGCATGGTCTGACCTGATTCCTGAAAGAGTGGTTGTAAATAGAGGAATGAGTGAGAAACGGAGAAAGATGGGGGGGGGGGGGAGGGTGTTTTGGTAGGGGCATTGTCTTGAGAAGAAAAGGGGGAAAGGGAGGGAGGAGGTGGAAGAATAAAATGGAGTGAAAAGGGGAAGAATGGGGGCGGAGACTACGTAATGAAATGTTCTGATTGGCCTGCATTTCATCAGTGTGCGCGCGTGCCAGCGCGTGCGTGTCGAGCTGCAAATTATTATTGTGTGTATGAATGATTGTCACGTGTGTTGCTTAGAGAGTATGAAAAAAGTGTGGTAGTTTTTTTTTTCTCCCCAAAGTTTTGTTGTTGCTTCCATATATAAATAAATTGTTCTCCCTTGTACACTTAAGGCGATTAGGTCTGACAAAACGTCTTTTTAGTCCCACCACCACCACCCCAAACCTTTCCCATGGCCAGTGCACGACAAAGAAGCATGACGTAATAGTAGTTTTATGTTCGCAATGAAAGATCTGGAGAGTTCAAATCTCACCCAGCGCCATTATAACGCGAGAACGGGTACGTGGGGGGGGGGGACCGAAAGTTAACTGACCATGTACCATGTATGTTTCATTCTTCAGAGTTGCGGTGGTAACGTTAAACACACCCGGGGGGGGGGGAGGGAGGGGGGGGGAACATGATATAATGCTCTTATCCAAAAGGACATCAGACGACATGCAAACACACACACACACATACACATACATAAATTAAGTAACAATTTAAACCTTAACAGCCCAGTTCAAAGAGTCACTATGCAAACATGCATCAATAAAAAAAAACAGACAACGAAGAAGTTAAAAAGGGGGAGGGGAGGGGGAGGGGAAGAAGATGAAAGGGAGAGAAGCTAGAGATAACAAAAAATCAATGCTTTCCCCCTGTCGTCACAATGCAAAAGACACTAAACACCACTCTTCTAAGTGTGAATCCCCAAAACCCCACCTCCAACTCCCTTTCGCCTCACGGGCATCCTTTGACCCCCCTAACCCCGACGCCCCATCCCTTTAACTTCATTTTTTTTAAGGTTCCCCTCCCCCTCTCCCCTCCCCCTCCTTCATTCCGAGTTGAGCCTTCTAGATACTTCGTCTTCACAGGAGAGGTCACTTCATTTTGTAGGTCAAACTTACGCTGCAGTGTCGAAAACTAGGTCGCGTTTTCCCTTTTTTAGGTCAAGGCTGCGAACCGCCCCCCCCACAAATTTGGGACTTGCGAGAGTGTGTGTGTGTGTGTGAGTATGTGTGTGTGCGTGTGTGTGCGAGTGTGTGTATGTGAGTGTGTGTGTGTATGTGAGTGTGTGTGTGTGTGTATGTAGGGGGGGATAATAATAAGATTTGTAGCGCTACCATTAAGAACCAGAAAGTAACAGTTTAAAATCAAAGTGTATCACTGTAACACTCTTCAGTGTTTGAACCATTATTTATTTTTTGTTTTTTTAAAGTAACGATTCGTAGGCCTGAAGTCCTAATTCACTCACAGTCGGTGATTAAGATTAGGACAGTGACCGTTGGTTCAGCATGGGACGAAAAGAACGCAGGTGACAGCACAAAGACTAGTACAACGAGGGTACGTCTGGCACAAGTCCACGGAAGTGACAGCACAAAGACTAGTACAACGAGGGTACGTCTGGCGCAAGTCCACGGAAGTGACAGCACAAAGACTAGTACAACGAGGGTACGTCTGGCGCAAGTCCACGGAAGTGACAGCACAAAGACTAGTACAACGAGGGTACGTCTGGCACAAGTCCACGGAAGTGACAGCACAAAGACTAGTACAACGAGGGTACGTCTGGCACAAGTCCACGGAAGTGTCATTTAAGCCGGCACTCACGATGGATGTCATCGCTGAGCAGTTGATGATGACAATGATGGATGTGACCTTAAAGTTGGTGATAATGATGGATGTGACGTTTTAGGTTGGTGATAATGATGGATGTGACCTTAAAGTTGGTGATAATTATGGACGTGACGTTTTAGGTTGGTGATAATGATGGATGTGACTTTTTAGGTTGGTGATAATGATGGACGTGACCTTAAAGTTGGTGATGATGATGATGTATTTGTCTTCAAACGATACACTACAAAAAGTTGGTGATGATGATGATGTATTTGTCTTCAAACGATACACTACAAAAAGTTGATGATGTTGATGATGTATTTGTCTTCAAACGATACACTACAAAAAGTTGGTGATGATGATGATGTATTTGTCTTCAAACGATACACTACAAAAAGTTGGTGATGATGATGATGTATTTGTCTTCAAACGATACACTACAAAAGTTGGATATGATGATGTATTCAAACGATACACTACAAAAGTTGGATCTGATGATGTATTCAGACGATAGACTACAAAAGTTGGATATGATGATGTATTCAAACGATACACTACAAAAGTTTCTCATCGGCAATGACAGCACCGTGGCCTAATCTCACGTTCCAGATAAAGCAGGTCACGGCGATGCCCCCACACAAGCTGCTACCCCCCCCCGGAGGCGCTGACCGTCGTACGACAACCACAACAACGCCCGTCAGCCCTCCTTCCAGGCCTCCCCATCAAACACAACGGGCCAGTGGGTCCAACAACCCAACGGCAGGCCGTGCACCGTGGATCGATAACCGCTCCGTCGTGTAAACAAGACATTCCCATGCAGTGACGCCCCCTTTCTTCTTGAAAAAATCTTTCTGAAGTACGCTTAGGATCAACCTCCCCCCGCCCCCTCCCCGCCTCAGAAGTGTACTTCATAAGAGAAGAAGGAATGTGTGTGTGTGTGTGTGGGGGGGGGTTTGAGCTTATGTTAGGCTTATCCGTGAAACTTGACCCCCTCCCCTTCCCACGTACTTTCCTCTCCGACATCACAAGGATGGGCACCGATGCCTTTTAATTATCGACATGAATAGCAGGAGAAGCGTTTTGGTTACTTTGCGATGATGCACTGCTTCGCGGAATCAGATCTACGAATAGATTCCGAAAAACTCGGTTCTCGCCCTTGACCGTATTCGGTGATGTATTTATATATTGTTGTTTTTTTTTTGTTGTTGTTGTTTAAATTTTGACATATATATGTTTGTTGGGTTTCTTCCAGTGGCAAGACCCGTACGGTTATGACGTAAGAAAATGCCGTGACGTAGAGGGTTACACGTCGTACTGTGACGGAGAGAAAAATGTGTGAAGCACACATCAAAATAATGTGGTCGACGGCCAGTGGTTAGGTGGAGAACCGTTCTTAGGTTGGGGAGCACAAACAACAACAACAGCAGCACAAATAACAACACAAACAACAACAACAGCACAAATAACAACACAAACAACAACAGCACAGACAACATCAGAAGAAACAACAACAGCACAAGCAACAACAGCAGCACAAACAACAACAACAGCATAAACAACAACAACAGCACAAACAACAACAACAGCATAAACAACAACAACAGCATAAACAACAACAACAATATAAACCGCGATGAAAAATGAAAGAATGATAAATAAAATAAGATGGACAGAACAAAATAGGGATATTGTGGGGAGGAGAGAGAGAGAGAGAGAGAGAGAGAGAGAGAGAGAGAGAGAGAACAAAAACCAACTAACAACAAACAACAACAA
Organism: Bulinus truncatus; assembly: GCA_021962125.1. Classification (NCBI taxonomy): domain Eukaryota; kingdom Metazoa; phylum Mollusca; class Gastropoda; family Planorbidae; genus Bulinus; species Bulinus truncatus. The sequence continues at coordinate 2,366,043 of JAGDYQ010000065.1, read as the reverse complement.
ACAACAGCAGCACATGGATGGAATCTGTATCTGGAGAAACAAGGTCAGTGACAGAAATAGAGGGCGGGGAGGGCGGGGAGGGAGGGGGTGAATGTTGGCCATCGGGGAAACTCGTCAATTTCCTCCGCTGCATGAGGTCAATGTGTTGGCTCAGGCCCTGGTCAAAGAGGGGCGGAGTGAGAGAAAGAAGCAGAACAAGAGACGGGGGAGGGGGTAGTAAGAAGGGATAGATTTTCATAGATAGATAGATAGATAGATAGAATATGAAGCGGGGAAAAAGAGTTAAAGGAAGAGAATGCATCCATGTATGCATCAATAGAAGTATACAACTTGTTGGGATGAGGACAAGAGTGTATGTATCAATAGAAGTATACAACTTGTTGGGATGAGGACAAGAGTGTATGTATCAATAGAAGTATACAACTTGTTGGGATGAGGACAAGAGTGTATGTATCAATAGAAGTATACAACTTGTTCGGATGGGGACAGAATGTATGCATCAATAGAAGTATACAACTTGTTGGGATGGGGACATAATGTATGTATCAATAGAAGTATACGACTTGTTGGGATGGGGACAGAGTGTATGCATCAATAGAAGTATACAACTTGTTGGGATGGGGACAGAATGTATGTATCAATAGAAGTATACAACTTGTTTCGATGGGGACAAGAGTGTATGTATCAATAGAAGTATACAACTTGTTCGGATGGGGACAGAATGTATGCATCAATAGAAGTATACAACTTGTTGGGATGGGGACAGAATGTATGTATCAATAGAAGTATACGACTTGTTGGGATGGGGACAGAGTGTATGCATCAATAGAAGTATACAACTTGTTGGGATGGGGACAGAATGTATGTATCAATAGAAGTATACAACTTGTTGGGATGGGGACAAGAGTGTACGCATCAATAGAAGTATACAACTTGTTGGGATGGGGACAGAATGTATGCATCAATAGAAGTATACAACTTGTTGGGATGGGGACAGAGTGTATGCATCAATAGAAGTATACAACTTGTTGGGATGGGGACAAGAGTGTATGTATCAATAGAAGTATACAACTTGTTTCGATGGGGACAAGAGTGTATGTATCAATAGACGTATACAACTTGTTGGGATGGGGACAGAATGTATGTATCAATAGAAGTATACAACTTGTTGGGATGGGGACAGAATGTATGTATCAATAGAAGTATACAACTTGTTGGGATGGGGACAAGAGTGTATGTATCAATAGAAGTATACAACTTGTTTCGATGGGGACAAGAGTGTATGTATCAATAGAAGTATACAACTTGTTGGGATGGGGACAGAATGTATGTATCAATAGAAGTATACAACTTGTTGGGATGGGGACAAGAGTGTATGTATCAATAGAAGTATACAACTTGTTGGGATGGGGACAAGAGTGTATGTATCAATAGAAGTATACAACTTGTTGGGATGGGGACAGAATGTATGTATCAATAGAAGTATACAACTTGTTGGGATGGGGACAAGAGTGTATGTATCAATAGAAGTATACAACTTGTTGGGATGGGGACAAGAGTGTATGCATCAATAGAAGTATACAACTTGTTGGGATGGGGACAAGAGTGGGAGTTATTTAGAGTGAAGAAAATAACAATAAACTTAAAGACAAACAAAAAAAAAAACAACTAAAGGGAGAGAAATGCTGGTTATCAACTTAATAAAACTAAAGGGAGAGAAATGCTGGTTATCATCCAAAGACAATACAAAATGAATGAAACATAAAATAAGGAAAACGTTCGGTGACCTATGCAAGGATAGAAAGAGAGAGAGAGAAAATGGGGGGGGGGGGAATCGACAAGGAGGAAATTAGCTTTGAGGTCATTCCTTTTACACATTGTTCACAGACGAAAACACACACATACAAACACACACACACACACACACATACAAGCACAGGCTCTAGAACAAATACAAGAAATGGAGCTAGAGATAAGACTAAAAAAAAAAGTTAATCATTGGAAGAAGAAGAAGACGGAAAAAAAAAGGAAATGGGTTGGAGGGGAGGGGTGGGGAGTGAATGTGAAGAAAATTTTAGTAAGGTTGAATCTGATTGGTTGAGAAGCTTGCGTCATATTCCAAATATAGCTGCAAACAGCGTAGCACGCGCGTGATATGCAGAACATGAGAGAAAGAGAGTATGGACTGTAATAATATTGAAAAAAAAAGTGGTGAGGGGGGGGGGGAGATTGCAGCTTGGAACATCGCGATGGGATCCAGGTCATTGTGGATTACTGCAACCTGCGCTGACCACCACCGCACCAATCCCCAGCTCACACAGCGCGCACCCTCTCCCTCCCTCACCAGACTCTCCATCATAGGACACCACGCTGTCATTGTTGATGAAGTCAGATGCAGGGGATGGGGTAGTGGGGGGGGGGAGAAGGGAAAGTCGATTTATCCCCCCCCCCTCCCATACCTCCATCTTTTTCCCACTCTCTTTCTATTTCCAGGAGAGATGAAAGATATGAAACAGAGAGGGACAAAAATGGTGGGATCGAGGAAGGGGGGGGGTAGGGGGGGAGAAAATGGGAATTTAAAAACATATATATGCCAGTGCGAAAAACAGGTGACACTGTGAGCGAGCCAGAAATAAAAAAAAACGAATGTGATTTCTATTTAACTCTAATGCTAAGGCGGGGGGGGGGTTGTCCTTTGCTCAGGTCTCTGTGAAGGTCTCTGCCTACGACACCAGCCCCAAACATCTGTGAAGGTCTCTGCCTGTGACACCAGCCCCAAACATCTGTGAAGGTCTCTGCCTACGACACCAGCCCCAAACATCTGTGAAGGTCTCTGCCTACGACACCAGCCCCAAACATCTGTGAAGGTCTCTGCCTACGACACCAGCCCCAAACATCTGTGAAGGTCTCTGCCTGTGACACCAGCCCCAAACATCTGTGAAAGTCTCTGCCTGTGACACCAGCCCCAAACAGTTGTGAAGGTCTCTGCCTACGACACTCAAATACCCCAAACATCTGTGAAGGTCTCTGCCTGTGACACCAGCCCCAAACATCTGTGAAGGTCTCTGCCTACGACACCAGCCCCAAACAGCTGTGAAGGTCTCTGCCTACGACACCAGCCCCAAACATCTGTGAAGGTCTTTGCCTGTGACACTAGCCCCCAAACAGCTGTGAAGGTCTCTGCCTACGACACTCAAATACCCCAAAACATCTCGCGGATAGGAAAGTAAGTTAAACTAAGTTAAATACGCAGAGAAAGAGATGTGAGAGTAAAGGTTCCATCTTCAAACCTATACATATCATCGGGGGTGGGGAGGATCGGGGGGGGGGGGGGAGGGGGTCACATGACGCAAGGAGGAACAAGTTCGGTAACCGATGATGGATTGGATTTTTCGAAACATGAGGCGATTCAAGGGGGGGGGGGGAGAGAGAGATAGTTACTCGCGCTAGTACACATTGGCTTTCTTTGTAGTATAATAAATATCTGTCTGTCAGATATGTAAGATAATAGACAGACAGACAGACAGATAGATAGATAGATAGATAGATAGACAGATAGATAGATAGATAAGATGATAGATTTAGATAGATAGATAGATAGACAGATAGATAGATAAGATGATAGATTTAGATAGATAGATAGATAAGATGATAGATTTAGATAGATAGATAGATAAGATGATAGATTTAGATAGATAGATAAGATGATAGATTTAGATAGATAGATAGATAAGATGATAGATTTAGATAGATAGATAGACAGATAGATAGATAAGATGATAGATTTAGATAGATAGATAAGATGATAGATTTAGATAGATAGATAGATAGATAAATAAGATGATAGATAGATAGATAAGATGATAGATTTAGATAGATAGATAGATAGACAGATAGATAGATAAATAAGATGATAGATAGATAGATAGATAGATAGATAAGATGATAGATTTAGATAGATAGATAGATAGACAGATAGATAGATAAGATGATAGATTTAGATAGATAGATAGATAAGATGATAGATTTAGATAGATAGATAGATAGATATACAGATAGATAGATAAGATGATAGATTTAGATAGATAGATAGATAAGATGATAGATTTAGATAGATAGATAGATAAGATGATAGATTTAGATAGATAGATAGATAAGATGATAGATTTAGATAGATAGATAGATAAGATGATAGATTTAGATAGATAGATAGACAGATAGATAGATAAGATGATAGATTTAGATAGATAGATAAGATGATAGATTTAGATAGATAGATAGATAAGATGATAGATTTAGATAGATAGATAGATAAGATGATAGATTTAGATAGATAGATAGATAAGATGATAGATTTAGATAGATAGATAGATAGATAGATAGACAGACAGATAGATAGATAAGATGATAGATTTAGATAGATAGATAGACAGACAGATAGATAGATAAGATGATAGATTTAGATAGATAGATAGATAGACAGATAGATAGATAAGATGATAGATTTAGATAGATAGATAGATAGATAGATAGATAGATAAGATGATAGATTTAGATAGATAGATAGATAGATAAGATGATAGATTTAGATAGATAGATAGATAGATAGATAGATAAGATGATAGATTTAGATAGATAGATAGATAGATAGATAAGATGATAGATTTAGATAGATAGATAGATAGATAGATAGATAAGATGATAGATTTAGATAGATAGATAGATAGATAGATAAGATGATAGATTTAGATAGATAGATAGATAGATAGATAAGATGATAGATTTAGATAGATAGATAGATAGATAGATAGATAGATAGATAAGATGATAGATTTAGATAGATAGATAGATAGATAGATAGATAGATAGATAGATAGATAAGATGATAGATTTAGATAGATAGATAGATAGATAAGATGATAGATTTAGATAGATAGATAGATAGATAGATAAGATGATAGACAGATAGATAGATAGATAGATAGATAGATAGATAAGATGATAGATAGATAGATAGATAGATAGATAGATAGATAGATAGATAGATAGATAGATAGATAGATAGATAGATAGATAGATAGATAGATAGATAGAAATGGCCAATCACTGGGGGGGAGGGGGTAAGGACCATGTCGTCTTGTGACAAAGATTTGTTAGCGACCAGGTCCACGCACGAAGACTAAAGAAAGGTGGGGAGAAGGGAGGAGTGGGGGGGGGAGGAGTTCTGATTGCTGTTAAGGGCCGTTCACATAGTATACAACGCAAAAATGTCAATTTTTTACCCCCCCTCCCAAATACATAACATTATGTAACACTTGAAAACTCCCCCAATATAACAGAAATAACACATTTGCATCCAACCCCCCCTCCCCCATCGGCGTTATATAATATGCAGCCCCGCAGCGTGAAAATTCTACAGCAGGGGCCAGGACAATCGCATGGGGGGGGGAGGAAGGAAGGAAATAAATATTACTAAGTAGAGCAAACAAGCAGAGGGGGGGGGTCAGACAAAACGCGGGGGGGGCCCTGCCCATGCCCCCCCCGCACGCTACGGGCTTGATGATATGTGAAAGGCCCCCCCTTATGGTCCGTCATATAGGGGAAGGGGAGGGGGGTTGTTGTATTTGATGTCTGTTATAGAAGGCTGAACATCATACGCAAAGCTTTAAAAAAAAAAAAGGTGTGGGTGGTGGTGGGTGGGGCGCACAGTTATCAGAGATTGTAAGAAGCTGTGGGTATTTTTTTTTTTTGGCCTCCCTTTCCCCCTCTCTATTCCTCCAGTAAGAAAACAACAACACAGGAAAGGTTCCGACTTCATAAGATGTTGTAAGCTTAAAGTAAGAAGTTCGGCGAATGGAATAAAGAGCGACACAATAGTACAGTAAGCGGGGGTGGGGGGGGGGAGACATATACAACAGCACCAAGTGAGTGAATCGGTTTCATTTCAAAATGATTCAAATTCACGCCCGCAATTAGTCGAAAGGTACGCGCCAAAAGCTCATCAAGTTGCGCGCGACCGATGGCGGTTTAAAGAAATGTGTTGTGGAGACAGCCGTTACACTTGAAGGCAATGTGTTGTGCCTAATAAAGACAACAACAACAATGACAGAAAACGTCATTTCCATTGCATGATTCACTACAATAATGGTAGGAGGGTGGGGAATTGTTTTTCCTCCCAATAGCCCCCTCCCCCCATTTCCGCCAAAATGAAAGCTCAATTTTACATAAAACTGCAGTATGACGTAATCATTTGTGTTCGTCCTCGTCATTGGGTCACCCTCACTTTTCCAAAAATGTATCGGCTGCAACAGTGACAGTTACTTGCCCATGAACTGAACTCCAAGCTCTCTCTCTCTCTCTCTCTCTCTCTCTGGTCCTTTTCTAGTCCAGCAGAATTGTCTGCAAACCACTCCCCCCCCCACCACCACCACCCCGTTTTCCGGTGATCATAAATCGATTCGAAGCATTCATTAATAATGCTTTTGATTAATATTAATGTGCATGAAATTATCTTCAATTAACGTAGAAAAAAAAAAGCAAATTCGTACGATAATTATTTTTGTATAATAACAAAAAAAAAATAATTTGTGATAATATAGTCTAGAAATTGGGATTCAAGATCATTAATAAAAAAAACAAAAAAAAAAAACAAATGAGTTGGTTACCGGATGGAAATTAAAATGACAAATGATCTCACTATTCAGCTCAGACGACAAATGACCTCACTATTCAGCTGAAACGACAAATGACCTCACTATTCAGCTGAAACGACTAATGGCCTCACTATTCAGCTCAGACGACAAATGACCTCACTATTCAGCTCCGACGACAAATGACCTCACTATTCAGCTGAAACGACAAATGACCTCACTATTCAGCTGTGATGACAAATTACCTCACTATTCAGCTGAAACGACAAATGACCTCACTATTCAGCTGAAACGACAAATAACCTCATTATTCAGCTGTAATGACAAATGACCTCACTCTTCAGCTGTAATGACAAATGACCTCACTATTCAGCTGAAACGACAAATGACCTCACTATTCAGCTGAAATGACAAATGACCTCACTATTCAGCTCAGACGACAAATGACCTCACTATTCAGCTGAAACGACAAATGACCTCACTATTCAGCTGAAACGACAAATGACCTCACTATTCAGCTGTAATGACAAATGACCTCACTATTTAGCTAAAATGACAAATGACCTCACTATTCAGATCAAATGACAAATGACCTCACTCTTCAGCTGTAATGACAAATGACCTCACTATTCAGCTGAAACGACAAATGACCTCACTATTCAGCTGAAATGACAAATGACCTCACTATTCAGCTCAGACGACAAATGACCTCACTATTCAGCTGAAACGACAAATGACCTCACTATTCAGCTGAAACGACAAATGACCTCACTATTCAGCTGTAATGACAAATGACCTCACTATTCAGCTGAAATGACAAATGACCTCACTATTCAGCTGAAACGACAAATGACCTCACTATTCAGCTGAAACGACAAATGACCTCACTATTCAGCTGAAACGACAAATGACCTCACTATTCAGCTGAAACGACAAATGACCTCACTATTCAGCTGAAATGACAAATGACCTCACTATTCAGCTGAAATGACAAATGACCTCACTATTCAGCTGAAACGACAAATGACCTCACTATTCAGCTGAAATGACAAATGACCTCACTTTCAGCTGAAAAGACAAAGGACCTAACTATTCAGCTGAAATGACAAATGACCTCACTATTCAGCTGAAATGACAAATGACCTCACTATTCAGCTGTGATGACAAATTACCTCACTATTCAGCTCAGACGACAAATGAATTCACTATTCAGCTGAAACGACAAATGACCTCACTATTCAGCTGAAACGACAAATGACCTCACTATTCAGCTGTAATGACAAATGACCTCACTATTCAGCTGAAATGACAAATAACCTCACTATTCAGCTGAAACGACAAATGACCTCACTATTCAGCTGAAACGACAAATGACCTCACTATTCAGCTGAAACGACAAATGACCTCACTATTCAGCTGACATGACAAATGACCTCACTATTCAGCTGAAATGACAAATGACCTCACTATTCAGCTGAAATGACAAATGACCTCACTATTCAGCTGAAACGACAAATGACCTCACTATTCAGCTGAAATGACAAATGACCTCACTATTCAGCTGAAATGACAAATGACCTCACTATTCAGCTGAAACGACAAATGACCTCACTATTCAGCTGAAATGACAAATGACCTCACTATTCAGCTGAAAAGACAAATGACCTCACTATTCAGCTGAAATGACAAATGACCTCACTATTCAGCTGAAATGACAAATGACCTCACTATTCAGCTGTGATGACAAATTACCTCACTATTCAGCTCAGACGACAAATGAATTCACTATTCAGCTCAGACGACAAATGACCTCATTATTTAGCTCAGATGACAAATGACCTCACTATTCAGCTGTAATGACAAATAACCTCACTATTCAGATCAAATGACAAATGACCTCACTATTCAGCTGTAATGACAAATGACCTCACTATTCAGATCAAATGACAAATGACCTCACTATTCAGCTGAAACAACAAATTACCTCACTATTCAGCTGAAACGACAAATGACCTCACTATTCAGCTGAAACAACAAATGACCTCACTATTCAGCTGAAACGACAAATGACCTCACTATTCAGCTGTAAAGACAAATGACCTCACTATTCAGCTCAGACGACAAATAACCTCACTATTCAGATCAAATGACAAATGATCTCACTATTCAGCTGAAACTACAAATGACCTCACTATTCAGATCAAATGACAAATGACCTCACTCTTCAGCTGTAATGACAAATGACCTCACTATTCAGCTGAAACGACAAATGACCTCACTATTTAGCTGAAATGACAAATGACCTCACTATTCAGCTCAGACGACAAATGACCTCACTATTCAGCTGAAACAACAAATGACCTCACTATTCAGCTGAAACGACAAATGACCTCACTATTCAGCTGTAATGACAAATGACCTCACTATTCAGCTAAAATGACAAATGACCTCACTATTCAGCTGAAACGACTAATGACCTCACTATTCAGCTGAAATGACAAATGACCTCACTATTCAGCTGACAAATGACCTCACTATTCTGCTGAAATGACAAATGACGTCACTATTCAGCTCCGACGAAAAATGACCTCACTATTCAGCTGAAACGACAAATGACCTCACTATTCAGCTGTAATGACAAATGACCTCACTATTCAGCTAAAATGACAAATGACCTCACTATTCAGCTGAAACGACTAATGATCACTATTCAGCTGAAATGACAAATGACCTCACTATTCAGCTGACAAATGACCTCACTATTCTGCTGAAATGACAAATGACGTCACTATTCAGCTCCGACGACAAATGACCTCACTATTCAGCTGAAACGACAAATGACCTCACTATTCAGATCAAATGCCAAATGACCTCACTATTCAGCTGAAATGACAAATGACCTCACTATTCAGCTGAAACGACAAATGACCTCACTATTCAGCTGAAACGACAAATGACCTCACTATTCAGCTGACATGACAAATGACCTCACTATTCAGCTGAAATGACAAATGACCTCACTATTCAGCTGAAATGGCAAATGACCTCACTATTCAGCTGAAACGACAAATGACCTCACTATTCAGCTGAAATGACAAATGACCTCACTATTCAGCTGACAAATGACCTCACTATTCTGCTGAAATGACAAATGACGTCACTATTCAGCTCCGACGACAAATGACCTCACTATTCAGCTGAAACGACAAATGACCTCACTATTCAGCTGTAATGACAAATGACCTCACTATTCAGCTAAAATGACAAATGACCTCACTATTCAGCTGAAACGACTAATGATCACTATTCAGCTGAAATGACAAATGACCTCACTATTCAGCTGACAAATGACCTCACTATTCTGCTGAAATGACAAATGACGTCACTATTCAGCTCCTACGACAAATGACCTCACTATTCAGCTGAAACGACAAATGACCTCACTATTCAGATCAAATGCCAAATGACCTCACTATTCAGCTGAAATGACAAATGACCTCACTATTCAGCTGAAACGACAAATGACCTCACTATTCAGCTGAAACGACAAATGACCTCACTATTCAGCTGACATGACAAATGACCTCACTATTCAGCTGAAATGACAAATGACCTCACTATTCAGCTGAAATGGCAAATGACCTCACTATTCAGCTGAAACGACAAATGACCTCACTATTCAGCTGAAACGACAAATGACCTCACTATTCAGCTGACAAATGACCTCACTATTCTGCTGAAATGACAAATGACGTCACTATTCAGCTCCGACGACAAATGACCTCACTATTTAGCTGAAACGACAAATGACCTCACTATTCAGATCAAATGCCAAATGACCTCACTATTCAGCTGAAATGACAAATGACCTCACTATTCAGCTCAAATGACAAATGACCTCACTATTCAGCTGCAACGACAAATGACCTCACTATTCAGCTGACATGACAAATGACCTCACTATTCAGCTGAAATGACAAATGACCTCACTATTCAGCTGAAATGACAAATGACCTCACTATTCAGCTGAAACGACAAATGACCTCACTATTCAGCTGAAATGACAAATGACCTCACTATTCAGCTGAAATGACAAATGACCTCACTATTCAGCTGAAAAGACAAAGGACCTAACTATTCAGCTGAAATGACAAATGACCTCACTATTCAGCTGAAATGACAAATGACCTCACTATTCAGCTGTGATGACAAATTACCTCACTATTCAGCTCAGACGACAAATGAATTCACTATTCAGCTCAGATGACAAATGACCTCACTATTCAGCTGTAATGACAAATAACCTCACTATTCAGATCAAATGACAAATGACCTCACTATTCAGCTGTAATGACAAATGACCTCACTATTCAGCTGAAATGACAAATGACGTCACTATTCAGCTGTAATGACAAATGACCTCACTATTCAGATCAAATGACAAATGACCTCACTATTCAGCTGAAACAACAAATTACCTCACTATTCAGCTCCGACGACAGATGACCTCACTATTCAGCTGAAACAACAAATGACCTCACTATTCAGCTGAAACGACAAATGACCTCACTATTCAGCTGTAAAGACAAATGACCTCACTATTCAGCTGAAACGACATATAACCTCACTATTCAGATCAAATGACAAATGACCTCACTATTCAGCTGAAACGACAAATGACCTCACTATTCAGATCAAATGACAAATGACCTCACTCTTCAGCTGTAATGACAAATGACCTCACTATTCAGCTGAAACGACAAATGACCTCACTATTCAGCTGAAATGACAAATGACCTCACTATTCAGCTGTAATGACAAATGACCTCACTATTCAGCTGAAATGACAAATGACGTCACTATTCAGCTGAAATGACAAATGACCTCACTATGCCCTGAAACCACAAACAGGCTGATTTTTGTGTGTGTTTGTTATTGTCCTTTTTCAGTGCCCTAATTTTGTTAAGCTTTAAGTTAGTACCTGACTTAAGTTGGCGGAATAAAGGGTGGGCTGGGCTTTGTGCTAATCATACAATCCCATTCATATGCCGAGGTTACATAAACAGATGAACTCTACACTTAACAAGCTCCCCCCCCCCGATGGCCCACTTTCAACTATCTGGGACTTGCATTGGTACGTCTCCACCATAGTTGGGATTGCGATTTCCATGGAGCAGCGAGACTTGCAATGGCCATGGAGGAACCAGGGAGCAATTAGTGTTGTTGTGGGTGGGGTGGGGGGGGTCAGTGGGTCAAGCAATGAGCTGTTTCTTACCTGTTTGATGCTTGACGGTCGGATAAGGTGATCCCCAAACTCTTTCATAAGGCGAATCCCATCACTAGTCCTGAGAACAAAAGAAAACCTCTTTAGTCATTTTTCGGTATTTAGTTGTTTTGTTGTTGTTTTTTTTAATGCATGCACCATTTGAAAGTATGCGATGAAAAATTAAATTAAACTAAAGACTGTAAGGAGTGGGAAAGAGTATATGAATACCAAATGGAAAGACCTGGTTTGAGTCCATGTGACTACCAAATGGAAAGACCTGGTTTGAGTCCATGTGACTACCAAATAGAAAGACTGGGTTTGAGTCCATGTGACTAACAAATAGAAAGACCTGGTTTGAGTCCATGTGACTACCAAATATAAATACCTGGGTTTGAGCCCCGGTGACTACCAAATGGAAAGATCTGGTTTGAGCCCCTGTGACTACCAAAATATAAAGACCTGGGTTTGAGCCCCGGTGACTACCAAATAGAAAGACCTGGGTTTGCGCCCCGCTGACTACCAAAATAGAAAGACCAGAGTTTGAGCTCCGGTGACTACCAAATGGAAAGACCTGGTTTGAGCCCCGGTGACTACCAAATGGAAAGACCTGGTTTGAGCCCCGGTGACAACCAAAATAGAAAGACCTGGGTTTGAGCCCCGGTGACTACCAAAATAGAAAGACCTGGGTTTGAGACCCGGTGACTACCAAAATAGAAAGACCTGGTTTGCGCCCCGGTGACTACCAAATGGAAAGACCTGGTTTGAGCCCCGGTGACTACCAAAATAGAAAGACCTGGGTTTGTGCCCCAGTGACTACCAAAATGGAAAGACCTGGGTTTGTGCCCCGGTGACTACCAAAATAGAAAGACCTGGGTTTGTGCCCCGGTGACTACCGAAATAGAAAGACCTGGTTTGAGCCCCGGTGACTACCAAATGGAAAGACCTGAGTTTGAGCGCCGGTGACTACCAAATGGAAAGACCTGGGTTTGAGCCCCGGTGACTACCAAAATAGAAAGACCTGGGTTTGCGCCCTACCTAAGTTCACCCTGTTTAAAATGATGTGAACCAACATTTTCTTTGACATGTTAAATAATTGAATTAAAAAAATAAAATGGTGAATGAGGAATTTAATCTTAGTTAGCCGCAGGGCTGTATATCAATTAGCCTTTGATTTCACTCACACACACTCACTGTTTATTTAACACGCTCGTTGTTTACATAAATAATTAGCTTGAAATTATACTTTGAGCCCAACTCTAAATTATTTTAGCCCCACTGTGATGGGTCAAGCTCCAGACATTGACTGACTAGACAGACGTGGGGGGTCAGCTGCAAATAAATACAGGGTCACCATGAATATGTACTTACTGGGTCAAGAGAGAATCAAAGGCAAGGACAGCGTTGTCCCTCTCTAGAGCCACAACCAGACATGGACCTGAACACAGCTTGGCAATCTGTACAAAAAAAAGCAAAACAATCAGGTCAGCTGTTTCTACGCTAATCGTAAACTTAACACTCTTATCTTGAGTGAGGATTTCATTTTGAAAGTAAAATTAAAATCTAGATTTTTAGCAGAATGATGGAATTCACAAATGAAGAAAAATTTAACGAAGAATACTTAAGTCATATCTCTGGTTATCCCCCATGTATTGTGATCAGTATTATTCCCCTTTTGTTTGTATGCATTGAATGTGTCATGTACTGAATACGCGGGCACATATCCTTAACAGTATGAGATTGTAACTGAACTATCTATAATATGACTGAACTATCTATAATGTAACTGAGTGTTATTTAAGCGTGGCGACCAAGTGTAGAAGGGAGTTGAGAGCTGACCACACATAGAAGGGAGTTGAGAGCTGACCACTGAAATGTCCAGTCGCAAGTAGGAGACTAATGTGAGACAGAAAGTCATGTGGTCATTCGATTTTGTATTAATGTTGTGCCTGAGAAACTTGAAAAGTTTAGGAACAAACTAGAAATGTATTGTGCATTATGATTTGTGACATTCATATTTGAAACATTATTCTTTTTATTAGACATGCTGATCTTAAGTGGTCATTCAAATATCTGTGAAATAGAGTCCCAACAACTTAAAACCATTTTTTTTTTTTAATGATCATTTTTAAAAAAAAACAGAGATTTTTATTTTTTTCTTTTTAGAAAGTTTAACCTACATACTTAAATCAAGTTTTCCCATAACACTTATACACAATCTACATTTGTTTTAGAGAGTCTTCATTTCTGACCTGCTCTAATTGGCCTGACCCCCTGACTGCCAGAAGGCACTCGGCCTGTCTTTGAGTCATCCAGACAAGTCGGCCACCCACTAGCTGAAATCTGAAAACAACAAGAAAAACTGAATGCTTGTTGGCACAGCTAAGAGGAAAAAAACTAATTCATGAAAAAATTGTTTGTGTGTGGAGGATATTGAGACATAGAAATAAACAAAAAAAAAAGCACTGACCACTATCAGTGCCGAACCTAGGGATTTGGGGGCCCGAGGGGGGGCTTGGCCTCTTTGGGGGCCCTCTATTTCGACATTCGACACCACAACATGAGATAATGTACTTAATATTTAATGTGAAAAACATTGGGGCCCCCCTCAAGCTGGGGCTTGGGGGAAACTTTTGATTTTGGACCCCCCCCCACATTAGGTATGCCTCTGACCACTATGAAAGATTATCACCTAGCTAATAAATGCCATTATGTAACGTGTTTTAAAAAAAAATTCAGTAATATATTTTTAACGAATGATGACAGCAGAAATAAACCTGTAGTAGCTCGGCATGTACCGTTAACAGGAAGATTATAGCATGATAACAAGAAGATTATAGCATGATAACAAGAAGATTATAGCATGATAACAAGAAGATTATAGCATGTTATCAAGAAGATTATAGCATGATAACAAGAAGATTATAGCATGATAACAAGAAGATTATAGCATGATAACAAGAAGATTATAGCATGTTATCAAGAAGATTATAGCATGATAACAAGAAGATTATAGCATGTGCATGACGACTATTGTGCTTAAAGGTCCTAAATCAGCTCAGGTCAACGTGTTGTAAAAAAAAAATACAGGTAGAGTGAATAATTTGATAAGAAGAAATAAATCCATAAGAAATAAAGTATTGATTTAGCATGATGCATTACTACTTTCACAATTGTTTTAGCATGATGCATTACTACTTTCACAAATGCTTTAGCATGATGCATTACTACTTTCACAATTGTTTTAGCATGATGCATTATTACTTTCACGATTGCCTTAGCATGATGCATTACTACTTTCACAACACATGAAATAAAAAAACAACAGCAGACAAATTGAAAAAAAATATAAAAAATTGTGAAGACAAATGAATCTACAATCCTACCCATGAGCCATCATATGAGCAAGTAGGTCAAGGCCGTGCACTTCTTTACTCCTGACTGTTGGCCTCATGAGGTAGGGAGTGAAGACAAGACACACAGTCTGCACCAGCAGGTGGTGGACATCTGAAAAATACTTTTTTTTAAAAACTCAGGCAAGTAGTTTGATATTTACAAATCAATTTCAGTTATCACATATACATCAGATATATTACACGCTGAATAAAATACTGAAAAAAAGACAGATCTCCAGAAAACTTTAAAAAAAAAACAAATACAAGACAATGATCTGACCAGCTGTAACATATGGTAGTGAAACATTGACCATCAGCTAACAAGCAGAAAATATGCTTAACACTTGGGAAAGGAAAATAATTAGGAAAATTTATGGGCCAGTAAAGGACAATAACGAGTGGAGAAGTAGGATAAATTCAGAACTATATGAAGAACCAAATACATTGTATAAAAGCTGAAATTAAAATGAATAGTTTGAGGTGGGTAGGGCACATAGAAAGAATGGAAAACAACAGAGGTCCAAAGGCAGTTAATAAGGCAACACCTAATGAGAAAAAGCCTAAGGGCAGACCAAGAAGCAGATGGTTAGAGGAAGTGGAGAAAGACCTTAAAGCCATAAGTTAGAGAGTGGAGGAAGAAGACCATTGATCTGGAAAAGTGGAGAAGAGTAGTATGGCAGGCCAGGGCCCTAAATGGGCTGTAGAAGCCAGGGCCCTAAATGGGCTGTAGAGGCCAGGGCCCTAATTGGGCTGTAGAGCCAAAGGAAGAAGACGACATATACCTCAGACTCTCAACTCTCCAGACTTATTTGGCAAAAATCGCTAATACTTTCTGAATGAAATATTTATTATAGCAAACAGAATCGAGATGAGTTGCGTTAGACAGGCTAATTAATTTGTCAGAATGTCCGAAAATAAGTCGATCAGGTGAACTGCATAAATCTTTTTAAAAAGAAAACATTACCTTCGACTGTAGAAGAAGGGCCATTCAGGTGACTCTTGCTCTGGGTCATAACAACCTCACGCATCAGGGTGCTGCTGGCATCTATGACATTGTCATGTGCTGGAGCTGAGATCTGAATGTCAAACAAATGTAAAGAAAGTCAAAATGGCTGTGTGTTGACTCATGGAGTGATTAGGCTGTTAGAATGTCAATATAAAAACTAACGTATTTAAATTCATGAAAAGAGTGATTCTTTGCTGGGGGGGGGGGGTCACAAAATGCGAGGAAAAAGATTTAATAAATGCTTAAAAATAAAGGCAGATCTAAAAATATAATTAAAAATAAATAATGCGAGAATTTTTGACAAACCACTTCTTTAGCCAGTAGGTATGAGTCATCACAGCACAGTCCGTCTTGAAACAAAACTTTGATATCCCTGACAGCATCCACATATAATCCAGAACCTTTGGATATTAAATGTTTATGAAATTTAAAAAACTGTTAAAATTTTTATTTGATTTGCATTTAGAAAAAGATAAAAAAGATAAGTTGAAAGAGAAACTTAAAAAGCAGAATATGTGAAGCAAGAATGTTTCCCATGCACAATAATTATGCTGTTAAAACATTTCAATGAGAACACAAGTACAAATCAGTCAACTTTCACTTCCGCCTTCCAAATAAATAAAAAAAAAAAAAAAAAAGAGCTCAATGGTTTATGTTAAAAATCCCTCCCCCCCCCCTCCATTCCAACATATTCTGTTTGAATCATGTTTAGACTCATTATTTTACAACTTTCATGTGTTAGGTTCAGCCAATGACAAACCTTGTTTGAGAGCAAAATGAAAACAACATTTTGCTAACTCACAGTATATTCCATTGTGATGAATGTCTCTTCCGAATTCTCCTCTCCACAGGAACTGGTTCTGGCGACGTGCGGCCATGGGCTCCTCAGGCCCAACTAGGTCAATCAGCCGTTTGACTGCATTTTGATGCCTCAGAGCTAGGGCGGCAGACGGCCCACAGGTCATGGCTTCCACAGACTTTAATTTTTCACTATTGTCCTGGAATTTAAAATAAATTTTATTAAAAATGACAAAAACAGTTTGGGTACATTTTTATGGTTAGTTAAATCAATAAATTAGACCTATTTAAAATGTACTCTTATATACTTTCTAAATAATAAAAAAACAACACAAATATATCTTGTACTGAAATTATTTCAATGAAACTTGTACAAAGTGTGAGTCAAGTCCTTTACTTTCTATTTATTTATTTCATTTAAAAAAAATGTTATTTTCTTAAAGGTAAATTAATAAACATCTATAAAAAAGAGCTTAAAAAAAATGCCTCCAAACAAAATTTTCAAAATTACCTTATGGACAGCAGCAGGCACAAACAGTTCAGCCATGTTCTGGGTCACCAGCAAGAGTTTGAAACCAACAATCTCAAATCTCTCTTGGACAATTTTTTTGAGAATCCTCTGAAGATACTTCTGAACAGCGCTGGGCTTCACCAGCATCACTGTTGTGATTGGCGGCTGGCCGACCACCATTTCCTCCATGATATTTTCCAGAGTGAGATTTAAATCTTGTGGCGATTTTAATGAGAATATTCTCTTTTTTTCACTAGATGGAAATAAATGTTTTAAAATGTGGTCAGTTGCAGGGTATCAGGAAAAGCCTTGCAAAACTGTCCCAATGGCAGTTATTGGTCAGTAGCAAAAATCTCACCTTTAAAAGGACAACCATGAATGGAGTAAAACTTTGACTAAAAGATATGGACTAAAAATGTAATGAAATCTCAAAAAGAGTGGCAGTTATGTGATCGACAACATTTTAGACTTTATGGTCCATTAAAAAGCTTAAGTTTCAATCCCATTAACCATTAAATTCATGAGTTTAATCCAGCTGTTGACTAAGTTAATTAAATTTATCATTTTTTTTTTCCCACGAAGTTCTTTTTTGTGTGTGGGAGTGTGAATATGAGCGTGTATCTTTAAATGAAAAAAAAAAATCAACAAGGACTTTAATTGAAAAATCATTTCATCTAAAGCTTGTGATTGCTTTTGAATATTTCCCACACATACATTCTTTACACTAACAAGCTCCACCCCTCTAATGGTGTTGGGTATGAGCATTAGAAATGTCTCAAGTGTCACATGGCAATCTATCTTCATGCACAATGTTGGTTACACTGTTAGTAAATAAATAGATATGATAAACATGGGAAAAAAAATAATGTCTAAATTCTTCTAAAGTCTAGCAAAATTTTTTTGCTGACCACTTATGGACTAAGGGCCATCACATGTCAACCCATGTATTCTGGTATGGTGCGAATTACTAAAATAACTTTAGAAGTTTTTTTTTAACTCAGTGTTCTAAGGAAACACATTCTTTTTACAGAAGTTAGTCACTTACTTTTACTGGTGCACAATCCTTTTTGAGCTGTTGGAGAAAATATCACTTATGACAGGAACTATTGGAGAAAATAACAGCTATGACAGGAACTATTGGAGAAAATAACAGCTATGACAGGAACTATTGGAGAAAATATCAGCTATGACAGGAACTACTGGAGAAAATAACAGCTATGACAGGAACTATTGGAGAAAATAACAGCTATGACAGGAACTACTGGAGAAAATAACAGCTATGACAGGAACTACTGGAGCTATGACACCTCCTTTTATTAACATTCTTATTATGGAGGTTTAAGACAACATAGTTCAGATATTACAATTCTCAGATTTGCAGAGCTCTTTTTCTATAGTGTAGCAATAACTCACCTAGCATCCGATTTTTCTGTTAGATTGAAATAAAGTTTAAACTCTGGCAAAAATGGCAACAAAGTCCTGGCAAGTGGATCAGGATACAATTCATGTTGATGAAAGAATAGGCGAGTGTAAATTTCAGATTCACTTGAATTGTGGGACATCAGCCAATGTAAATTTTTTTCTTTCTGAAAAAAAAATAAAAAATTGTATGGCTCACTAAATTTTGTCTTTATAGCCAAAAAATCATAAAAACTATAAATACCACACCAGATTGTATGAATGGAGACATGATATTTATGTTAACAAAATGTGTAAAACACAGGGAAAGAGAACCAGTTAAAACAATATTTGTTGCAAAAAGTAATAAACTAGCAAGAGCTTGACTTTAGCATACTTTAAAACATTGTTAATAAAATATCTGAATGATTGAAAATGTATAAACCCTCTGATTTCTTTTCACAGCGTTATATGACATGGCCAACAATTTGGAAGCAAAAATAAAATAACATCTCTGTCTGGCTAGCAAAACTCAATGAGAAAAAATAATGTTCACATTTCAATGGACAGGAGGCTGTTTCAATACATATTTATGCTGAAAATAACAACCTGCTGTCTCATCTCATCAATAGTTTAAAAAATTGACTTCATGAAATGCAATGAAAACTGAAAAGCTTTTTTTCACAGTCAAAATATTTTAGACACATTTGTGTTGAAATAAGCTTTGATCCTCACCTTGTTACCATGTGACGTCTGCTGGGAATCTTGCTGCTCCAGGGTTGTTCTCAAGTTATGGATTATGTTGACTCCTCTTAGAATGAGGATCAATGCAGGTTCTGTCCAAAAGAAAAAAGGGCAATCGTATTAAATCAGGAATCAGGCAATCTAAGTACAGCTTTTTAAATATATATATACATATTATAAATATTTAAAAAGAAAAGGATAATTCACTATTATGCATTAAATGGTTTATTATTAGTAATATTGTATAAATTTTCTCCTAATCTTATAATCCAATTTATTGAACAGAAACTATTTAAAAATGATTTAATTAGAAAGAAATTTTATGGAACCTGAAGTCAAGAAATTTAAACTCTTTCTCCATCTGATGTCCCCAACTTCATAAGGGGTCAGCTCTTTGGCTTGATTCAGACTCAGTGATGGTGTCCACTTAATGGCCAGAAGTTCAGACTTCTCTGCCAGTACAGACTGGACCGGGGTTCTTCTGGAATAGGGAAGGACATTCAGCAGCCTGGCTACAGAAACAAACACAACCATAATGGGAGGTTAATTTTTGTGCGTTTGAATACAAAAAAAAAATAAGAAAATAATGAAAATATAACTTAAGCTTAAGAAAAAAAATTAGTTTCTTTAATGACAATACTGTTATTGTTTTGGGTAAAAAATGATTCCTCGTGTGGATTTTTATAAATGTTTCCTAATGTGGACTGAGGTTTTAAAAAAAGGCAAAAGTGAATAAATGTACATGTAAAAAAAGTGCACTTTTTAAAATCTGTTGATTGATATATTTGTTCATTGTAAAGGTGAATAGAGTGAGGGACATCAGTGTGGGAAAAGTGCATGACTGCCAACCAGAAAGTCACAGGTTGGAAACCTGATGTAGACCAGAACATTTCTCAGGTCCAGTCAATGTCACAAAAATCCAATCAGCATAAAAAAATGGAACCTGACAATAATTAGAATTGGTGGTGGCTGGGCATTGTACTACAGAACAGGTGAGCTCTTCTTAATCTGACCCCAATGGTCTTTATAGACTATAAAAAAGGAATTGTTACTTTTTTTGAACTATATTGAATGAATATGTATTTCCACGTTTAAAAAAAATATTCTTGTTACAAACACTGGACTGACCTACTTCCAGACCTGACTTCTTCAGGACATCATGGCCCAGTAAAACCACAACTGCAATCTGTTCTAAGGCTTTGTCCACTTTTTGATTGATGGATGAGCTGGGAAGCTGATAGGATGGGTCGTAATCTGGACACTGGCAATGTAAATAGTTGGAAGTTGATTTTGTGATATGAAATATTGAAAAAATAAAAAGCAATAAAAAAAAACTGAGACATCAGCATGTCAAACTAATCTCTTTTTTCAACTTTAATATTTGTCCAAACATATATCAATTTACCAAATGATACAAAAAAATCACCTTAAAAAAGTTTCCTCCAAGAAGATGCAGCAGACAGTCTGTGTACAAGGCAGCATGAAACAAATGGTGCGAGGTCAGAGGTTCATCCAGTCTCATCTGAACGCAACCTGAGAGAACACAAGTCAAGACTTTGGTTCACTTTCAGGGCGCTTTAGAATCAATTTCTAAGTGGCGATCTCTTGGGATTTTTCAAATTCATAGTGTTTAAAAAATAGTGTTTTTTTTTATATTTTAATTTTCATGGGAATAGCCACTTATCCCTAGTAAATGCATGCCAATAAAGTAATGTCCCCTTAACCCTAACGCATAGTTCATCTGTTTCTGTAACCACAGCATATAAAGGGATTGTGTGGTTAGCACAATGCCCGGCCATTTTTACTTCCCCGACTTCAGTTAGGTGACCATTTAAAGCTGGTTGGACTTGTGAGAATTTAACCAACTTTCACTAGGACCCGGAAAAATTCCCTTGGCTCTCACTGAGGATCGAACCCAGGACTCTCAGGTCGACAGTCAAGCATCTACACCACTCGGCCATCTGCCCCACAAGTGCATGCTAGTGCTCAGCTGGAAATCAAAGCTTAAACTCATCAACAGAATAACGAAAACGTGAATTTTATTTTCTTGGAAATTTTTTTGTATTCTTTTCCACAGTCAGCCTAAAGAAACAGAAATGTAGTATACTCATCCAACAGACCTGCCACAGTCAGCCTAAAGAAACACAAATGCAGTATACTCACCCAATAGACCTGCCAAAGTCAGCTGGACCATGAAGGCTTCAATCATGCTTGGTGTGTTATGTGCAGCATTTTCTTTCCGCAGAATGAACACAGTGCAAGGGGCGACCGCTTCTTGTGGTCGCTTGTCATTTAAGTCATCATGCCGAGCGCCAGGGCAAAAATAAACCTGATCGCTGATACTGAGTCCTATGAAAAAAAAAAGATTATTATTGTAAAAATATCATTAGATAAGTACATGTCTAATGGAAAATAAAAAAAAATATGCACAGAAAAAATCAAAGCCAGTTACAACTATGCTCTGCTTTCAATGAGGTATACTTTTGAATCACAGTATTTAAAATCTATAAGAATGAAAACTCTCCAAGGCGGGAATATTGGGAATATTTTTTTTCATTATTATTCTTTAAATGTGTATATGTATTACTCTTTAAATATGTATATGTATTACTCTTTAAATGTGTATATGTATTACTCTTTAAATGTGTATATGTATTACTCTTTAAATGTGTATATGTATTACTAATTAAAAAGGATGAATTTTCATAAATAACTATGAAAACTTGAAAGGTTTTTCTGTACATTTTTCATTATCTTAAAGAAGAGAATATAGTTAACATACTTGAGTACATGGGTGAAATACTGTTTTAGGCTAAAAAGTTATAAAAAACAACAAAATAAATTTACCAAGACTTCCAGCCATTTTCACTGATAGGCAGAGGCGCTTAACTCCTCTGACCTGAAAACCTCTCCGCTGTGCGGTGCTCAGCAGAACTCCAGTGTAGCTGACAGGCAGGAGCGGTGACAAAATAAGTAAAATGTCCGCCTTGCATGTTGCAGTCAGGGAGGCAGGTGGACGGTGAGTGGACAGGGGTCCGACACTTCTTTCCACCGAGTTGAACTGTTGAGGTGAAAAAAAAATACATAATGATCAGACAACGTTATCAAGTTCAAACTCTAATACAGGAATATAATGTTCAAATGATGATGAAACCGTTTGTTACCCCACCATTAATGAGATTTAAAAAAAAAAAATATTTCGCAAAAAAAATAAAAGCAAAAAAAAAAAATTTCATTTTATGCCAATAAATTGAAGACTTTAATTTACTACAAAAAATTAGAAAAAGAAAAAAAAAACATCAAATAATTATACATGTAACTAAAAAAAAAAAAAAATCTTTTCAGGACCTTTTTCCCTTTTTTGCCTTTAGTCTCCTCTCGTTTCAAGTATGGCACTCCAACATCGACTGACACTGTGTCTTTTGAAATGTGGCCACCAAACCATCGAGTAAGTTCACTCTGAGGGCAAAGTCAAACAAAAAAATGTTGTTTTTTTTACATGATGGCAATGTATCAGTAATTTTTACCACATAAAAAGACAGCCCGTTTTCTAACCAAGAAATGTAAAACACAAAACACATTATCTGTAAGATATTTTCTACAGAGATCCCTAATACAGGGTTTGTTATTTCAAAAATTTATTGTAAAAAAAATAATAAAAAATGCTATTAATACACTTGTTTTTCAATATTATTAAAATACTAAAAAAAAACAGTTAAAAAACATTATTGAAACTTTGATCTTTAATACAGATAATATAAAATACAAAAACTCGTATAAAATCTTTCTGTGTTTAGTTTTCAAAAACTTTGTGGCAATGAGCTAAGCTCTAAACAGTGGTAAGTGAACCCAGTTTGATTGATCTTACCCAAGCTATTCTACACAACAAAACCAAATACCTATTTCAATTTTTTTTAAAATCATGATTCACCTGTACTCTGGATAAATTTCTGGGACAAAATAACAATGCATTATCTTTACTTTCCCCGCCATACAAGGCACAAAGAGAGTTGGGGTCTGTCCTGCGAGCAAGCTCTGGATCCGAGGGGCCAACAGAGTCTAACCAAATTGTTCTGGCAAATGTTCCTCGAAGTGCCAACGCCAAAACTGGGCCAATCTGGTTTAAATTGTCTAGATCGGTTGATGCCATTTCAGAGCCCTGGAGTTTCATTTGTTCAACAGAAGGGTAGAGTAGTCTAACTCCTGCCAAGTCAAGTCCTTCCTGAAATACAGGCATGCAATATATTTAGAATATTTATCGGTACATTTATGTTTGACCTGTATTATAGAAAAAATATTTGAACAATATTAAAATATTTTTCGATTGGGTTTTCATATCAATACTAAATAAATGACAAATTTAAAAAGAAATGTATGTATTCAAAAAAAATCAAATGTGTTTAAAATAATGACAGCGGAAATAAATGTGGATCACACTGGAAGGGGAAAACGTAATTATCTTTTTCACAATGGATTTTTCTAAAAATAATATTAAATGGGGGTGTAAATAAAAGTTAAAAAAATCTACATCAAAACATTTTCTTACTATTAAAGTTGTCTTGTTTTATTTCTGAAATAAACCCAAACTTTAAGGTTTTCTAAATTATTGTAAATGTAGATAGATATTTTGCCAAGATGAATCATTTCTTTTCTTTCCATAATACATTTCAATTTAATTATAATTACCTGTGATGCTCTGTTTAGGATGGACATCATTGCAAGTGGATCCTGGAAAATCTTTTTATAAATGAGTGACATTGTGTTCTGTGTTTCGTAGTTGATGTCATCGTCACGGCAGTCTATGTCACACCAGGTCTCATCATTATCAACTGTCTGCCAGTAAAATCCAACTGGAATGTTGAACATCTTTCTGGCAGCTTGTGGGTCTGGGTTGATCTTGATATGCAGGGACATACACATTTTATTAGCCAGTTAATCAACAAAAAGTTACATGTATTATAATTTAGAAACATACACACATGCACCAATGCTGCAAGAAAATATACATAAAACAATTCCAGATTGTAGCTTTGTGGTATTTAATATATAGGTATGTTTAACCATTCAGTTTTATTTATTTGACTAGTTTTAAACTAACCAACAATAATGACAGCTGTATCAATTTATTTTCATTGAAAGAAAAAAAATTCTAGACTTTTTAAAGATGTATTAAATAAAAAAAAGTGAAAACTTGAATGAACTAAGCATTATTTTTGTTTGTTAATCTATTCCGAGAAAGGCTAATTAAAACCCAGTAAACTAAGAATGAGTTTCAAGATAATTTAGCCTGTGTTGTGGTTTATCCTATTTATTGTTGCCGCCCAGTATTATTTTCTCTGTAAAACTCAGATAAAAAATGAAAACTTTTTTATCAGCTATAGTGACTCTTTCTATCAGACTGACCTGTATAAATGTAGACAGAGGTTTGGTAGAAATTTTTGGAAGAAGGGGAGAGTAAGCATACGGTGGTGCACCATTTTCTTCTGGCTGATCACTCTGTACAGCTACTGGGGTCAACATGTCCAGCCACGGACAAACCGAAGCCACTGTGTTGGTTAGAAGCAAATTGTTGAGAAATTTGTAAAATTTTGAGCAGCCCTTGTTCTCATCCTGAAAATAGAAATCATTTTTTAGACTATACTTTTTTTAATCATATGTTTACACTTTTTGTTATTTGTTAAAATATTATCGTGCTTTCTATTTTTGTTATTCTAATTCACTATATATTTTATTTTTCTTTATGCATTTGACAAAAAAAAATCTCTGATTTGCAAAAGCTTTAAAAGAAAATTTGTTAAAATATTTTGTTCAAATCATTCGAATGTTTTATTTTAATACTCGTATTACTTAGGCATTCATTGACTAACTTTCACTTTATGTAAATAAAAATTCAAGGAAACTTAAAATAAGATAGATATGATGTAAAAAATTAAGTCAGCAAAAAGGAGCCATTACCTTTCCTTTCTTTGATCTGGTCAACTTGTGTCCAGAGTTAAAGTTTTGAGAAGGTGTGACCACTACATGCAGCCTTAGCTCCTCTTCATACCACGTCTGCTGCAGCCCAATCACATAGAAGTCTGGACCTAGTTCTTGCTGAGTTACATCCCTGGATTTAGGATTCAGAAAGGTAAAGTCTTGTGGTACCATTGACAACAACCAAGACAGGAGGGCGCTGTAAGTGGCAGACAGACCATCGCCTGGTGAAGTTAGTAAACAAAAATGGGATAATTTAAGAGATGTACTAAGCAGCATAGAAAATGATCAACAGCAAAGTAGTTAAATTTTATTTACATATCTTTTTTAAATCTTTGGTATTTATACATATGAGAAATTTAAAGATGGAAGTAGCATTATGCAGGGTGTATTGAAAGTCACTATGCTTTTAAAAAAAATATTTCATCTATTTTTGGTGGAGCAATGGATAATAAATGCTCAAATTAGGAGTGAATTTCGATATTTAAACTTATAACTGAAACATGTACAAGTGCACAGTAAAACTGAAAAATCCTGCTCTGGTATAAAAACTATTAAAAAAAAAACAAGAGAATATAACAAAAGAGTATAAAAAATATTTTATCATAAGTAAGTTTTGTGATAAAATGTTCATGGTTTCATAAAATTCATTCTTATTATGTAACTAGTGTTGCTGTTAAAATAACAATGCAAGTAGCAAAAAAATAATCTCCATTAGAAGAGATGGAGAACTGATTATTTTTACCAGTATCCACACTACGATTTGATCTGTTTCTGTGCTGGATGATCTCCCCATTACAAGACAAGTGAACAGTGAGCAAAATAGTTTCCTGTTCTGGTGAAAGTACCATGGGCAGGGTTGTGGGTGGTGGTTCATAAGAAACTTCCTGAAATAGAGGAAGAAAATGATTCATTTATTACATTTAGTCAAGAATTTAAGACTGATACAACTGTTTATGTACAAAGTGATTAAGTTAAACACACTAGGAGAATATTAAGGTGTTGAGACATTTCCAGAATGGTCATCTATGCAGTAACAAATATGAAATTATTTCTCAATACATCGCCACTTTTTCAGCTTGGAACATGCAAATGCTGCAGATTAAATTAATTATCTTTAAAAAAATTAAAATTCTCTGACCGTGTCAAAAAGAGCTAAAGTGTTTTCTCCTACTGGCTGCCGACCTTGTGTTGAGGCCAAAGACCTAGCTGCTGCTATGTGCTGACTCATCCGCACTCGCCTTTCACGCTCTTTCTCTTTTTTTTCCCTGAGTTTCCTAGTATTCAAAAGTGTACACATTTTTCCTTTTTAAAAACTTCAGTCTATTTAACAATATTTTGATAGATTTAACAATATTTTGATAGATTAAGATTTATGTGGTTTAAAACACTGGTCTTCTGTGTTGCATAAGTGATTATATTAAATTTTTAATTTCTAGTGAATAGTTTTATATACAGGTAGGTGATGAATTAAACAAGACAGATAAAACAGAATTTTAAAACTAACCGTTTTCTTGATGTTTTTTTTTTTCAATTATCCAATAAATATAGATGTTATGTTTAATTAACTCTTAATCGACGGCAGGTTTTTGGCATTTTTTTATTACCAAACAGGTGTCCTTACATTTTGGACTATATTGTCTGTTTCCTTTATAGCCCATATATGTGTGATATATCATTTTTTTTCTTCTTTGAATAGGCTTTAAAACTGTGGAGCTTTTTTTTTGTGAAAATGAATTTTGATAATATTTAAAAAAAAAGAATTTAACAAAACAAAATTTTTTTTTTTAAAGTGTACAAACAGCAATAGGACAAAAAACAAGTATTAAAAACAAAAACATTTTTTCAGACATTTTATTAATCTACATATATTTCTGAAATGAAATATTCAGTTATCAATCAATTTCTTCAAAAAAAAAATGTTTGGTGACTTTTTTTCAAATATGCATATTTTCCTTTAATTATTCACATAAAAAAATTTAATTTTAAGAAAAACGCAAAAAATGTAGAAAAAAAAGTTGTTTTTTTTTTTATTAAAAAAGACATAATGCACAGTGTGTTTTTTGCACTGCCCCTCACTTTTTTGACAAAATGTCAAAAAAGTGAGGGGTTTGGCCTTATGCGCGCCTGTGTCGTGAGGCTACCTTGTGTTTTTTCTTGAAAAAGTTGAAAAAAAATGTTTTTTGGTCAGTTTTGAAAGTTTTTATTTTTTTCTTTTGATTTAGCGAGTGTTAGTTTCATTTTTGTCACTAGATTTAAGTTCTTTTTCCACTAAATAATGAGAATCTGAGTCCATTTTAATGTAGTCAAAGTGACTGACAAAACGTAAACAAATCGAAATGGCGTTCGGTGCCGGTCAACTGATAGTGTTATTTTATTTGCGAGAAATTGTAGTTAAATAAAAAAATAAATAAATATTTTTTTATTAGAAAGTATTTAGCATGCATTTTTTTAATAAAAATATTACATTTGTAATAAAAAAATATTTTAAAAAATAATATTTTTCATGGTTTGACTTTATGGATCACCAGAGTCACATTTTATTGTATGCCGTTTGTTGGGAGTTAATTAAGCAAACTTTATTGCTGCAAGGAAAGTAGCCCATTTATTAGTGTCGTCCGTCAAGCTAAACACGGTTATATCCCTTGAAAACTTTTTTTTTTACTTGTATTTGATAAAAAAATTAATTAATTGCAAAATTAATTATCGAATGATGCATTGCTATGGAGCAAAAACATGTAAGCAAAACGTCAAGAAAATCTATAGCGAAAATCGGCAGTTTGAATGAAAAATATAAATACTTGGCTTCCTCCAACTGCTTTTGTTTTTCTTTCTCAGCTTCTAATTTTTCCATCTTCAGTTTGTTATCATTCTCATCTTGTTTCTGACCATCCCTGTCCACTTGCACTTCTTGAACATTTTTAGACTGATGCCAGTTTTTGCTAACTTTGTGTTCCTAGATCAGAAAAAAAAATCTTAAGAACTCATAAACAAATAAATATCAGTGTCATCATCATTGCTTTCATTTTATATAAAAGAATTGTTTGTATTTATTTAATTTTTTATTTTATAAAATTACTATTACAAGATTTTTTTTACTTATTTTATTTAGATCTGAAAATTAGTACTAGTGATTAAAGTTTGTAGAAACAAACAAGTTAATATTCAATCAATATCTTATGATGCTTAGCAATAAAAGTTCTTACTTGAAGATTTATAACTCTAGGTGGCTTTTTATAGTTAGGTTTTTTAACTCTTTCTAAGTTTTTATCAGAATCAGCACTGGCTAATGTTGCAGCAGAACCATGTGTAGACAAGTCTTGTTTGATTTTCTGACGTGTCAATCGCCAGTTGCAGCGTTCGACCCTCTCCTCATCGCTTGAACTGTCTGACTCACTAGAAAAAACAGAAAGACTTTATTTATTAAAAATTTAGCTTTTGAGCATCTTTGATTTAGATTAAATATACTTATTTATTTCCCCATTTGAATATTGTGAAATATTTGCATACTGTAGCTGAATAGATTGTTTCCCTTAAAAATGTACAATATATATTTCAAAACCTCATGATTGTTAATTTAAAACATCAATCAAATAAGTGTCGGTTATGAATAAGATGTTAGATTTTATACCATTTAAAGCCGAGAAGCATGTTCGATACTAATAAAGATTTAAAAAAATAATTATCTTTAAGACTGCTAAAAAGAATTTACCTAAAGGCACAATAATTTTATAAGTATAAGGAAATTTTATTTTAAAGCTACTTATTTTTACCATTGGTCACTGCTCAGACCCAGAACCCGTTGCACACTGCTCAGCCCTTTTTTCTCTTCTTCCTTATGTTTTTCAAATCCTCGCAGATCTATGAAAATTGTTGGCGGTTCAGTATCTCTCTTCTCTGTGAAATATTTTCATATAAAATTAAATGAAATTTGTATATGGATTTGATTTTAAAAAATATAAAAACATGAAAAATTATTGATCAACTTGTAAGATAAAGCGTATGACATATCTATTATAACAAGGGATTTTTAAATTATAATATTTTTAACAACAGGTAACTATTTGCAACAGAATGTAAAAAAAAAAAAATATTTCTTTAAATGGCCCATATGAATCATAATCTGGACAGTTGAAGTCAATGACATACTTGGGGGATAAAGAGTTAGCCTAGAGCTCAGCTGCTTCTTCAACTGAATCAATTTGACTATAAACTTTCAGGACAGATTTAATCAATATTCCTATTTCTGTTATTCACATTTAAATTTTTTTTATGTGAAAAAATAAAAGGATGAAAAGAAAAAAAAATTAAAAACATCAGAATGTGTCCAAAAAATAATTACCATTTTTTAAGTGACCATATAAAATTTTTGCTTTATCAATTCTTGTAGCAGTGCTGGTTCCTGAACTTGAAGTTCTAATACCTGTAAGTAAGACAAGCAGATTAAATCTCACAAAGAATTTCAATAATCTTTATCATTAACTTGTGATTTTGAAAAATCAAATAGAAGAGAAAATAAATTTTTTTTTTTTAATTTGATGTCAAACATGCAGCCCTTTGCAACCAAATATATTTATATATGTTTGTTCATATTCATAATCATAACTGACGTTCTAGCCTTTAAACACCAATTTACTCACTCAAATGGGAAATGCTGTTGACTGAATAAAGCCACAATTTTTTCTAACTCAAAATTGCTAAATTATGGCTTTTGTTTAGCCATTTGCATGAGCCAAATATGGAACTTTTTTTTTTACTTAAGAAGGCAATTCTTTTTACTTAAAAGGTACTTTTTAAAACTATCAAATAATGTTTTACAGTTGGTTTGTAAATCAAAGCTGTTTTTTAAATCTTAAATATCTTAAGCTGACAAAAAGCATGAACAAAGATGTACAATAAATGTTATGCCTGGTAAGGCTAAAAATGAATATATAACTTAACATACTGGATGTTTGGGAACCAAACTCTGAAATTTGTTTTTGAACTGTTTCAATTTTTCTGCTCTGGGTAGCAGTATCTTGTTTTGAGGTTTTTTCTTGAGGGACTATCAATCGATCATTGCCAGGGCTAATCACTGCACCGGTATGTGGGTCAACGGAGTTAATGGCACTCATGTCACCTCCACTCTGATGTACTGAAAACTGTGCCAATTTCTGAATCATAGTAAGTTCTTCAGATAGATCTGAAATTCAAAATAAGGAGAAATACATAACATCACTATTGTTTGCTTTTAATTTTTTAAAGTCATGTATTTAAAAAAAGCATATTTTTTAAAATTTTTCTGACAGAATTGCTAACATGAAACTAATTACTTTAAACATAATGGCATTGCATGACCATTTTTGTATTTGATTTTTTATAATATTTTGAAACCTTTTATAAGGTAAGCTTCATTAGGCATCATAATATGAGAAAGATGTTACCTTCTTCATTAGGCATCATAATATGTTAAAGATCTTACCTTTAATTGCATTAAAATTTTCTTTTTCATTTTGATATTTCGGTATTTGAAATGATGATGGGTTACCAACAAGACGTAAGCTTGTTATAGGAATATTTTCTTCATTAGCCGCATTAAGAACTGAGTCTATGAACCAATATAAAAAAGATAAAAATGGGTATCATATAACATTATCATAAACAATTAAAAAAAAAAACTCAGACCAAGAAAAGTTATTTTTAATGAATTAAATAAAATTGTAATTGCATGTTTATTTAGACCAAATTTAAAAATATATTGATTGCTGATAAAAATAACTAATATCAAAATAACATTTTATTACGATACTATCCCTTGTACACTACATTGAGAGACGGATGGTCAAGCGGGTTAAAACACTCGACTGTTGGCCAAAGAGACTCAGGTTTGATCCTCTGAAAAAATTTTTCTAGGGACTGGAAAAATTTGAAAAAAAGTTTTTCAAGTCGTCCACCTAGCTTTAAATGGGTACCTGACTTTTTTTTGGGAAGCAAAGGTGGCTAGGCATTGTGCTAACCACACAATGCCTATAATGCTGTGGTTACAGAAACAGATGAATTCTACATCTGTCCTAAAGGCCCCTTTTCGAGCCAAGAGAAGTTTAGTTACACTTTACAATACTTTGTAGATTTTTGTGCATCTTTGTAAGTTTACTTTTGCTTTCTTAAACAAGAAAAAAAAATCGCTTTGTGGAGTGTTAACATACATCATAACTTACCAAGATCTAGTTCTTCAAACATCCTCATGGACAACAATGTTGGCTCTTGCGATGTGAACTTGGATACTATTTCTTGATCTTTTAAGTTTCTTTTCTTAGGATCAGAATGCTGCAGTTCTTTTTCAAAATGCTCTTTCAATTTCACCACATGTTTTGATAATGCACTGCCATATTTTCTTTCACCATCTACATAAACTGGATCATCCTCATTTATCAAAGCCTGATCGTTAGACTGAGTTTCTCTGTCAGTTTTATTGTCAATAGTGGGAGGAGTGTCTACATGAGATAATGCTGTAACTTTAGATGGATATGTGAAATGACCCAGATTTCTTGACCGCTGAAAGTCAATCTCTTCACGCATCTCAAGCTCTAATTCACTTTCCTCCATCTGCCTGGCCAAAGAACGCCAGTTTTCAATTTCTTCCTCTGTAGGATAAGAGGACTGTGCAAGTAATGCTGCAAGGTCATTATCATATTCCATTGGGTCAGAGGTGACCCCTGAGGAAGCAGAAAAGTGTGCTTTACCAGATTTAGCAATACCATAGGAATGTGAATTCTCCATGCCACTAATCTGAGGTCCATCACCTTTACTTAGTAATACTTGTGAGCATTCTTCCTGACGAAATTTCATTTTTGGGTTGTCTCCCTGACTCAGCGATGTATCCAAATCTTTATCGTCATCATATATGGATGTGAACTCAGTGACTTTCAGGTTTTGGTGAAAAAATATTGGTTCATCATTATCTGATGAGACCTATTCAATCAAAACAAAGATACACATGTCAATATAGATTCAAACATAGAGGAAGGGAGACAGAGATATAAAGAGAACTATAAATCTGAAGCAGATATTTGTAATAAAATGTGATCTTCCTTATTTTATAACTAAGAAAAAAAAAATTTTAAATCTTAGGTAACATAAAATATGGTTTGTCCCTATCCACTTTTCAGATCTGAATATGAGGACAGCTTTGATATTTGCGTTAAAGATTCTAATTTTTACAATTAAAAAGAATACTTTTTATTGCCAAATAGTTTTTAATGCAATGAAGGCTGCTCTTGTCTTGGTAAATTATTTTGTGTTCGATTTGGCTCTGTCCTCTTCACTGACAATGCTACCTATGTAGGTGAAGCGTAATACAAACAAAGAAAAAGAAATAAAAAAGAGGTGCGGAAATCATGGGCCTAACTAATGAAGCCTGCCCAAAACTGTGTCCACTGGTGTGTTTTAGTTGAGACCCTATGCTCCTACAAGGAACTAAAAGGAAGAAGAAGAATACAACATAAGACGATTATTTTTTGTGTTTTCATTTAAAATTGCTAATAACAGAGTGTAGAAAATTCTGACCTAATATTTTTTTAAAGTATTCAACTATGGATGATTAGTACCATTGGGTTATTTTGTAGAAGTGAAGTTCTCAGCCAAATAAGCCTGATTAGTTTACTATTTCAAATACAAAAGATGTGCATTGGTGCTTCCATCCTAAAAAAAATATCCCCAGCTAATGAAGGAGATAAAATCTCGTTCTTATATGGAGGTCAAAGGAGGGATAAAAAAGCCCAGAGTTTAGAAATAGGTCTCACACATTTTGAGTAATACTTGTAAATCATTGAACTAATAAATAAGAAAGCATTGAAAAATACAATGAAATAGATTTAGTACCAAACAAATAAAATGTTTATTTACAAATAAAAAAACAACTTACATCAGATAAATCAAAATCAATGGTGGGTAGATTTTTCTGAACTTCTGAGAAAATTTTATCAATGTGTGGCTTTAAAATATTGGCTGAAGTTGTAACACTTTCCATTCTTGGCAGAAATTTAAATTTTCTCAGGTTTTCTTCTGAGGCCTCACTGGAATCACAGCTATCATCACGAAGTTCCATTCTGTTATTGACTAAAAAAGGAAAATTCAGATAACATTGAACCATAAAAAAGAACATAAGTTTTTTTTAAACAAATAGAACATTACTATTTATTGATTTAATTAAATAAAAAAAGGTTTTCAATAAAACTTCTAAAGAAATACAGGTTGGCCCAAAAGTAGGTTTACAGTTATTAAACTACCTTTTATATGGTTGTACAGTTTGAATGGCCAACAGGTTCACCTAACCTGACACCTATGGATTTCTTTTTTTTTTGGGGTGTTAAGAACAAGGTTTATGAGAAGAAACCCAAAACAATAAATGATTTAGAAGATTACATTCATCATGTATTCACAGAAATTGATGAAGATCGGAATTTGTGCCGCACTGTGTGTCAGAGTGTCCTGGAGAGATTTGAAAAATGTTACAATGTTGAAGGAGGACATTTTGAGCATTAGAGAGATTAAATTGTTTATGCTAACAGGTGTAATGAATTTCCCGCTATTCTAGTGTCGAATTTTCAAATAGTTTACATGATAACTTAAACCTACTTTTGGCCACCCTGTATGTTTTAACCAGACAACAAAATTAAGAATATAACTACATTGTCTATACAACTCTGCTCATAAATTATTCATTACATACAATTATTTTTAATTTGATATGATTTTCATACTTTGATTTTAAAGTTGCATCTTCATTTAGTCATTAATAACACACACAAGAAAAAAATTTGTTCTAATATTTTTAAAAATTAATCATAAATCTACATACTGTAGTATAACATACTACATAGTCATGGAACATAGCTCAGTAGACTAGAGTAGGTTAGTTAAACTACTATTTTTTTGGGAATATTTAGTTAGTACTTAATTATTATTGGTACCACATGGTCACATATGAATTTTCTATATCTTAATGATACCGGTAATCATTATTGATATGAATTATTATGATATATCTGGATTCTGGGTTTTTTTTTTGAGGTTCGTGGCCATGCTATAATTGCTATATTTATGTATGACTATATTTTTAAAACTGAGAAAAATGATGCTTATTTAGCATAGTTGAAACTAAAAGTATGATTTTTATTGAAATTCAGGCTGATAAAAGTTTTTATTCTCAAATTCAATATAATTTTGCATAAAGATTCAATGAATAACTAAACAGTATTTCCATGGTAATTATGACAACAAAGAGATATTTTGGTAATATTTTTAACCTTTCGTAAAAAACAGAAGAACAACTTAATACAAATAAGATTGAGTATATCTTTAACTCATTGAATTATTAGTTCTGTGACACTTTGTCTATCTTAATATGAAGTTTGCATTGGGACAAGTAATCCTTCTGCGACCACGAAATCCAAGAATCGCAAGCTTGATCATTAATTTCAACATCTCGCGAGATTTTTAATATGAAACTATTTTGATCATTCAAATACAAGAGCTCTAAGGCCGATATATCAATTAAACGTTTTTCAATACCGCCCCCCCCCACACACACACACAAAGACACACACTTCTCTTGAAGTTTCTTCACAAGACCCCCCCCCCCCAAATTACTAAGAAACAACTTTGCTCACTGCGTCGAACTATATCCTTTGATGCCTTTGGTACTTTTTTTTTTCGCTTGCTACCATATGGAAATGAAGTGATATTATTGCCGAATGGTTGGTCAGTCTGGGCCTATGTGCAGTACGCAGTAGTATATAAGAGTTTTATGTTGCCCCTTTACAGATCTAGATTTTTTTAATATTATAGACAGGGCTGCACCGTAAAGTGGCTCAGAAGACAGAAATTTGATGGGTTTTTTTTTTTAATTTTATAAAGTCAAATCCGGGGGGGGGGGGGGTAAAATCAGGCGGCTGATAGGCTAGGCACGACACTGGATGCAGACCTAAGTCTTGTTACAAAAAAGGAATCAGTTTTGCTACAAAATAAGGGCGCGGGTGTGTGGGCAGTAGTCATAGTCTTCACCGCCTAATGTCGCCACTTGCAATGGGCATCCGGTGGTTCAGCGGCTCACACTGCATTGAGCCAGGTGGGAACCGACTGTCACTGAGAACCCATGAACAGCAAAAGTTCTGTTTATAACATCACCATGTTAAAAAAAAATGACCACACACACACACACACACACACACACAAACAAACGGACATTGATACACTCAGTGACGTAACTACTGTCTGCAACTCTGAAAAATGTCGCCCCCTATCAACTGGTGAAACTGACACCCCAACTGGTTTAACTTCCCTTTAATACGAAGGTTCAAAAAAGGTTATGTTTCTTAATAAGCCTTAATAATAAATCTCAATTAATATATTTTTTTAATGTGGTTTAACTTGAAAGCTAGTTAAGTCTCTTTAGTAAGGAGGCTTTGTCCAGTGCCCTCTGATGTACTGTAGGAGGCACTGCTTTGTCCCTGCCTATTTGACTATATGTATATATATAACTAAAATACTCAATCCCATCACTATCAAATAAAAAAAATTTGCCCCGGGTGAGGATCGAACTCACGACCTTCAGATCGCTCTTCGCTTTTTGATTATGAGACTGACGCGCTACCTACTGCGCTACCGAGGCAGTTATATTTTAATGGAATTATTTAAAATTATACATAAAACTAAAAAATGCATTTTGTTGAATGTTATAGAATTTTCTTCCAATTTATTGATGATTTATTTTAAGATGATATTTAATATTTCGGGATTTTATAATTTATTTTAAATATATATTATATTTCATGTAGTTCATAACAAAATAATAAATTATTCAGCCCTATACTACTACAACTTCCGAAAAGTTTGTTTAGCTTAGCGAGCACGGTTGCTATGATTAATTTAAAAAGAACGATTATCATTGGGTTTTATAAATATCACAACCAATAACATTAATTTTAACAAAGTGTCTTAGATTTGTAATAAGAAAGATTTGAAAGTGATATGAAATATATTTACAGATGAAAATGTATAATTTACATTGAGTGTCAATACAGTAACTTTATCAATATTAGTTATATTGTTTAACGTAAGTGCTGTTATTTTTAAGGCATAAAAGTAATAACTAGTTACGAGTTAGTAACGACTTGTCAAAGGTAGTGACGGTAGTGTATCTAGTTCTAGTCAAATTTTTATTTAAACGTTGTTTTGCCAGTATAACTGGCAGTATGTTACGAGAACGTTTAAAAAAGTATACTATGGTTGTTGAACTGTTTTATTGCCTTTGCTAATCTAATCAGTAATACTTACTAATTCTGGCAGTATATTAAGTCTACGAAAACGTTTACCGTTTAACCAAGTAGCTGTTGAAATGTTTTATTGGTTTTGCTCATCACGGAATAATATTGACGAGATTGTTTCAGAAAATTTTTAATCATTATTTTATCTCGTGGCTATAGTTATTTCACTGTTTATTGCATTTGATAATAAAGCCATTATTAATGGTTTAGAGTTTAGAATAAAATTTTGGCATGACACACTACAAGGTATAATATTAATCATAATTAATGCATTTTATTATAAATTACTTTGTTTTAAGATTAAAATTAAGAAATACACTAGTCAAAAAATGAAGTATGATATATCATTATATGCTTCACTATGAGTATGAGTATAATATTCATTACTCATACCCATGTCCCCTACTGATACTAGTCTATGTCTGTGACTGTGACATTTAAAAAATAATTCTACTACTTATATAACTTATGTTATAAAATAGATATTTCTAAGTTATTTAAATAGCTGATATGTCTAATAAAATGATGTAATATATTGTATAAGTATTGGTATTATAATAAATGGATACTGACTACTTGCTCTGAAAGTCAGCCAGCTTCATGTTCATATAGACAATTTAGTTGATGTAGTCATGTCTGCTGTTTGAAGTGTTTGGCATGCTACTTTTTTGTCATTGACAATTTAGTTAGGGCCTATTAAATTAAGGTTAATTAACATTACTTTTTTCCCTGTTTTTGCATTTTGGACTTAATTTGATAGATATGCTACATCCATTCTTAGAGTTTTGGCAAACGTACCTATGGGAGACTAGTGACATATATCTATGTGCCTGCGTGTATTTAAAAAACTTGTTCACACCATCCCATTATGTAAATTTTAATTTCCTGATTTCTACTTTTTAATTACACACATTGCATAAGTTAATTTTTTAGTCTTTGAATAAATCTCTTTATCAACTACCTCGTGCTTCACTGATATCAATGATAATCTTTTCAAATGATCTTGTTTATTGTTGAATCACTAAACAGCTTGCAACTAAAACAAGCTAGACATGGTTTACAGTCTCACCATTTGTTAGTTTGTGAGAGAACAAGTTTGCAGAAATTGACACACTTCGGAAGTTACTCCATTTGGTATAGATATTTAGCATTCTCCTCTTTTAAGGGCAACTTCTCAACCAAGAAAACTCATTTGGAGTCTTTGATTGATGAAGGCCAATCAAATAAAACACTAGGCATGAGCACGCCAACGTCACTTTATCCCTCATGTTCAAATGCTACATAAAAATAAATACAGTTATTTCTATTTGTCTATAGATTCTTGATCCTTTAATTGTCCTCACCCACCTGAAAGTCATTTGTGAACTAAACTTTGGAAAATTTAATACACCTTTTTAAATCAGCTTGAAAAATAACTTTGATGAAAATTCCATGTTGACATGTAATGCTTTTATTGCTTGGTAATGCTTTTATAGCTCGGTGTTAAAATGTTTACTTGAATTGAATTTGGGCATTTATTTTTGTACATAAATTTTATTTCTATTTTCCATTTATTTCATTTGTATCCCCTGTTAATAGTACTAAATATATTTTTTTAAAATTTCTATCAATTCTTTACTTTTGTATTTCATTAGAAAATGGAATCAGAGGAAACACTACTCAAGACGAGTGGCTCACCAAATCTAGATGGCTTGGGAACTTTGGGGAGCCCAAGATCCACCAGAGGAACGAGACCTGATGGATTTCCAGTTCTACCTCCAATTCACAAGCCTGAAAAAAGAACCGAAGATCCTTATGCCCATAGTAAACTCTTAACTTTTAGACTGGCAGATCATCAAAAAAATTTGTTGATCAAAATTTTGTAAGTAATGGTATCATAGACTATGACATACTATCTTATGCAAGTTTTCTTTAAGATGTTATGCCATGCAACACTTATTTTTCACATTAGTTATGGAGCATCTTTTTGATACAGCATGATGAAAATTCTATATATAATAGAATCAAAATGTTAACTTTATTTCTAATTTTAAAAGACAGTAAAACGATATTTCAAAATAAGCTCAAATTGATTTCTAAAACCAAATTTTAATTAATTAAATACTGAACAAGAATTTAAAAGATAAATTGCTTTTAAATCCTGCTTAACTTTGTTTTTGATAACTTTGTTTTAAATTTGTTTTATAGACAAGAAGATGCCATTAAGGCAGCCAAAGATGAAAAGCTTTATTTTAAACATCATAAAGATGATCCTAAACCAGAAGAACCACAGATGCCTGCTGAGGTTTATCATTATTTTTACATATTGTGATATATACACATATATAGCATATTCTCATGGTCGAGGCGTGAGTGTTGCCGTTAGTAACTCTTAGATAAAAATATATAGATGTTTCTATGCTATATACATAGGCTCGAACCAACACATATTTGTATTTATAATTAAGCTAACAACATATATGATATATATTTAAACGAATTTTATTCATATTTAAATGAATGTTAAATATATTCAAATGTTATATATATGAACTTGTAGTCATGCCAATGATTATGCTAAATATATTCAATAAACACTATAACATAAAATAGTATTATCTAAAAATAGGACTATAAACAGCAATTCGCCTTGTCCTTGCCTATACTTAATAAATATAAAGGAAAAAAGTGGGTTTTTTAGCCATTGACCACATTAATATGGCATTTCTGAATATCTTTATTGATGGTGTTACTTGCAATTAATCAAAATTTCTGTTAAGGACTAAACATATAATTTTTTTTCAATAAAAGTTTAACAAAAATTGTACCGTTGGTGTATTTGGTCAGTTAGATTCAAGATGCATTCTTTCAATGGTCTGATATATAGTAAAAAAGGCACTTTGTTATCAAGCATGTTTTTACTAGTTTGACATAGGATCATAGGTCATTTAAAATTTAGATTATTTTGGTTGTAGGGTTTATATTGTTTGAATCATGAAAAATCATGTGATGGCTTTATTTTTTTTTTTATTAGATTTTTATTTTTGGGGAAACAGGGTAGATCAGATGTTTTTTTACCACAAAAATTTTAAATCGTATACATGAACTTTATCTTTCAGATGATGAGCAAAGACAGGCGTACCCAGGTAACATTGACATTTACTATCATCATTTTAAAAAAATCTGTTTGATGTTAATTTCTCTTTCAATAAATAACTTAATTTTAGTTAAAAATGGCATATCTAATAACATCAATAATAATTAATAATCAGATAAACAGTTTGGATATCTGCTGATTGTAACTGTGCATCTTTAAGTTATATCTTCTTTTCATTATTGATTTTTGTTCCAAATAATTATTTTCTTTTTGTACATTTTGAATTTAGTGAAGACAAAAAAAAATGCAAAATATTTTTTTAAAATCATTAGTTTCTTATATTTTTAAAATATAGACAGATATATATCTAAAGAGAAATTTTGTTAAAATTTTTCTGTTTTCTTTATAATTATTCTTAATCTGCTTTGGCGATGCTGTTTATTTTAATGACAAAGAAAGGATGTACACAATTCAGAATTTTGAGATTTTTTTCCTCTTTAAGTTGAACTACAGATTTCTAAAAAGTTGTGTTGAAACTGGTCATGTAGAGCCAATGCAACAGTCTTGGTCTGACAGGGTCCTAGAATTGATTCCTGAGGAACTCAAGCATGGCAAAATTTTGAATCAACTCTTGCATGAACTATTAGAAGAAGTGAAAACATTATTTGAAAGCAGCATGAAAAAATCTATGGGTTAGTTTTAAAACTATACACATGTTCTTCTATTGTTTAGGTCTTATAGACAAGATATTTTAAGTTTTTTTGTTTTTTTTTTTAATTATCATTGTAACACTGTTAATCTGTAATAATAATATTAAAAAGAGCTGTAGTAATAATGTACATGTTT
>JAGDYQ010000065.1:2296200-2324577 GCA_021962125.1 Bulinus truncatus | reverse complement strand
TTTTTTAACTTCTGCTCGTCACGGGCCCTTGTGTAATGAATACCAGATACTGATATTTCGATTAAGAGAATTTAATTTGAAAATAAAATGAAAGTTCCCATCTCCTGTAAGTAAGAGAAGTTTTAAAATTAAGTATAAAACACGCCACTAGCTTTCAATTTAAGCGCATTCAAGACAAACATACGGACATCTTGAAAGTGAAAACATAAAAACAACAACGCAACAATGTAAAATGGAAGAAAACACTTTTTGTAGTCATTCTAAAAACAAACCCTTTACTTCTCTATGTACTTCTCTATGTACATATATCATTTTATTTTTAGTTTTTCTTATTCGGTTATTACCTTTTTTAGTTTTCACCTTGCCACCCTCCGGTCACCTACCTGTACGTGTTAAAATATTATTTCGAAATGTCTCAAAGCCTGCCACCACACCCGTTGCGCGGTATGGCGCCCTGCATTCATTTGCGATCAGAAAGTCCCTAAACCCACTGCACATTACAAGCCCAGCACTAATTGCGAGCCGCGCCACAGTCTGCGGATGTCAAACTTAGCGCGAATATCGCAGTCCCGCGTTGAATTTTTTTTTCTTACATCGCGAGGTCGCGCTAATAGAGCCCGGTCACGTCACGGGTTCAAGGTCGTTTTGTCGCTGTCGTCATTAGAGGGGCTCGGCTAGCTTACGCATGTCATCCGTTTAGTTCTGACAGGTCAGTGTAAACTTGTAATGACGGCCGTTAATGTGGTTATCACGTGACGACATAAACCAACCAGGAAAAAAAATAAAATGTAATTTAGAAAAATAAAAAAAAAAAAATGAAGCGTGTACAGTAATGTGAGTCACGTGAATGCAGGCAGTGAGTGTACACCCGCGGTTCTCATCCTTAACTCGCAACTGTACCTCAAGAAGTGCGTAAGTATGTCACAGTGAGTGTATAGCCGCGGTTCTCATCCTTAACTCGCGACTGTACCTCAAGAAGTGCGTAAGTATGTCACAGTGAGTGTACACCCGCGGTTCTCAACCTTAACTCGCGACTGTACCTCAAGAAGTGCGTAAGTATGTCACAGTGAGTGTATACCCGCGGTTCTCATCCTTAACTCGCGACTGTACCTCAAGAAGTGCGTAAGTATGTCACCGTGAGTGTACATCCGCGGTTCTCATCCTTAACTCGCGACTGTACCTCAAGAAGTGCGTAAGTATGTCACCGTGAGTGTACATCCGCGGTTCTCATCCTTAACTCGCGACTGTACCTCAAGAAGTGCGTAAGTATGTCACAGTGAGTGTACACCCGCGGTTCTCAACCTTAACTCGCGACTGTACCTCAAGAAGTGCGTAAGTATGTCACAGTGAGTGTACACCCGCGGTTCTCATCCTTAACTCGCGACTGTACCTCAAGAAGTGCGTAAGTATGTCACAGTGAGTGTACACCCGCGGTTCTCAACCTTAACTCGCGACTGTACCTCAAGAAGTGCGTAAGTATGTCGCAGTGAGCTCTTCAGGTTCTTGGTTTTTTTTTTAAAACGTACATTATATGTCGCTGCGTATCCCTGCATAAGCATGCCCCCCACCACCCCCGTAGCCCCATTGAGGTTGAGAACCGCGGTTGTATAGCATCGTGCTTCTCAAAGTGGTGAGCCGCAGCCCCCTAGGGGGCCGTGGACTGTCCGGAGGGGGCCGTGGAATTTCGGAAAATGTGACACATCTCTATACTTATAAGACGCATTTGTTGTCTGTCTGTTCCCTTATAACTCAAGATCCAGAAAACCGAATAACGTGAAATTTGTTACACATACACATAATTACATGGGAAAGGTTATAGGACATGTTTCGTTTCATCTCGATGGGTAGTTTAATTGTAATTAATTATTTTAGTATTTTACTATATTAAAGTAATCACGACGGCGCCATAGATAAAATTCCTCTGTGACGTCATTTCCCTATGATACATTTTTAAAAGAGGGGTAACTCCCGGAAACTCCAATTGTAAACATGATGAAATCAATAGTCATATCTATTTACCTACCGTTTTATGTATTCGGAAGATTAAAATTAAAGGTGCACTTTAATAAACCGAAATACGTTAATTAAAATGTTTCTGTGACATTATTAACATTATTTATCATCTCAATGGGTAGTTTAATTGTAATTAATTATTTTAGTATTTTGTGGGTGTTTTAAATGTTATTGCATTCAAACTGTATCAATGCACAGGGAATCCCATGTATTCGCGCACCAAGTAACGGAGAAGAAAGGGTTAGGGACGGAAAAAAAAAATATTGTTTTTTTTTTTTTTTCATGCTGCAATTACCCGGCTTTGGCCGGGATTAAAATAAGGTTTTCTGTTTATTTAAGAAGTGTAATTTGACATTTAATTGTACAGAGAGAGGGAAGGGGGAGAGAGATAAAGAGAGAGGGGGGCAGGGAGGGAGAGGGAAGGAGGGGGCAGGGAGGGGGAGAGAAGGAGGGAGGGAGAGGGAGGGTTGGAGAGAGAGGGAGGGAGAAAGGGAGGGAAGGAAAGAGAAAGGAAGGGGGGGTAGGGAGGGAGATAGAAGGGAGGGAGGGAGAGATAAAGAGAGAGGGGGGAAGGGAGGGAGAGGAAATGAGGGAGGGAGGGGGAGGGAGAGAGAAAGGAGGGAGGGAGAGAAAGGGGAGGGAAGGAGAGAGGGAGATGGGAGAGTTAGGGAGGGAAGGAGAGGGAGGGATAAAGGGAGGGAGGGAAAGAGAAAGGGATAGAGGGGGTAGGAAGGGAGAGAGAGGGGAGGGAGGGAGAGAGAGGAAGGGAGAGAGGGGGATAGGGAGAAAACAAAAAACTTTTTTTAAACCCGGGCAAAGCCGGGTACTTGCAACTAGTAAAATATAATTAACCTAATGTATTGTATGTAAATAGTATTAATATATGTTTAAAGTAAAATCTAGTTTATTTTATATGTTACATCCTTTCACTCTTTCACATTGGAAGGGGGGGGGACTACATCAGTACAAGAAAGTAATTATTTATGCGCTCGTGTGTAACTTGATATTGATGCATGGCATTATACGCTGGCCGTTCTGTGTGTGTGTGTGAGATCTGCTCATTCAGTCAGTGGGTCAAGTCAAGACGCTCTTTGATATCGAAGTTAGCTGGGTGGTGGTGGGGGTGGGTGGGTTGTAAAGTTTAATTGCGAACAGATCAAAGGTCATATGGAAGATGTTTAATGTTATGCAGATCATTTATGAACACCTCCCCACCCCCCACCCCAAACCTCCATTTCTCCATAAATTGCTTTGGTGGCGTATGAGGCTGTGACCTCAAAGTTTCATGGTGCAGGACACGAGTTCATGTTCTTGGCGTCAACTTTGATTGTTCACTTCTGTTTTTTTTTTTTCTATATCTTCCACCTCACAGGTTTGATGGACACCAACTACCCCAGGCCGGTGGGTCCGATATGGTTGACTCGTCCCCCGGGCCAAGTAGTGTTCGCCAACACAAAAGGCGTGGCCATCTCGTGCACCGCCAGCGGCACCCCTGCCCCGGAGCTGGACTGGGTAAGTTATCACGGAGTTTTGTCGTCAGTCGTCAGACTTTATATTGGCGGCGATTGAGTTCCGGCAACGGAACTTACATATACATACAGGAGTAGATAACCCGGTGAACTCATATACATTGATGTGAAATTAAAATAAATAAATAAGTAAAATAATTAATCAGAAAAATCACATTCTTTATCAGGATATCTCTATCTACTTCCCTCCCTCGCTCTCTCATTTTCTCTCTATTTCCCCCTCTCTCTTTCTCTCTCATCCCTCCCTCTTTTTTCGCTCTCCCTCCTTCATTTTCTTCCTCTCTCTTTCTCTCTCCCCCCCTCTCTTTCTCTCTCTACC
Source organism: Bulinus truncatus (assembly GCA_021962125.1). Taxonomy (NCBI): domain Eukaryota; kingdom Metazoa; phylum Mollusca; class Gastropoda; family Planorbidae; genus Bulinus; species Bulinus truncatus. The sequence continues at coordinate 2,320,716 of JAGDYQ010000065.1, read as the reverse complement.
TCTCTCTTCTTCCCTCTCGCTTTCTTTTTCTCTCCCACCTCTTTTTCTCTCTCTCTCCCCCCTCTCTTTTTCTCTCTCTCCCTCCCCTCCCCCCTCTCTCTCTCCCTCCCCCTCTCCCTTTCTCTCTCTCTCTCTTTTAATATATATATATATATATACACATATATATATTTATATATAACATATATAATAATACTCATTTCCAGTGTGCGTTAAATCGAAAGAAAAGGATTAATACAATAGTATTCCAGTTTAAAATACAACCATGAAAAAAATCGGATCTGCCCGAAACCAACCAAAAAATAACCTAGCCTAGCGATCAAGCATAAGGGGATATAACTCTATGCAAAGGTTTTGCAGGGTACAGCTAGTATATATATATTAATCCATCCCTCCTCGCTTATATACAGTGCACCCATAATAGACAAAAAAAAAAGGTATAAATTGCATCTGTATTTATAGTGCCCGCAATGATATACACAATAATACACATGTCATGAACTGTGCGCTGTCCCCTCTTTTTCTCTCCAGATAAAGGAAGATGGCACTGCCGTGGATAACATACCGGAGCTGGTTACGGTCCTGGCCAACAACACCCTGTACTTTCACCCTTTCCAGGTTCTCCGATTCAGGGCCGACGTCCACAAGAGGGCGTACAGGTGCCTGGCCTCCAACGCCGGAGGGACCATCGTCAGCAGCAACGTCACAGTCAGGGCGGGTAAGTCTTGTTGTTTTTTTTAACCCCACGCGAGAGTTGTCTGCCGCTGGTCGCCCTAACCAATGAGATGCTCGTTTGTTTGCGTTATTAGTGTTTTTTTTTTGTTTTTTGTGCACCAACCTTGTTGTGACTGCGTAATATTTAATTGGGCCAACCGTATAAAGCAGGGGGTTGTCAAACGTTTGAGATACGCGACCCACCAAGAATTTAAAAAAAAAAAAGAAATAAGTAATAAAAGATCAAACTCCTTGTATGAAGTAATAATTGCAATTTTCGACGACCCAATTCAATCAACTTCCCGATCCATGCCTTGAGAACCACTTGTTATCATATAATTAACTTAAAAAGATCTTTGAACCCAAGTCACATCGCCATTCATTTCTCTCTCTCTCCCATTAGCTCTAAACAAAACAAATTGAGCCCTTAACAAAACAAACTAAGCTCTAAACTAAACAAACTGAGCACTAAACTAAACAAACTAAGCACTAAACTAAACAAACTAAGCACTAAACTAAACAAACTAAGCACTAAACTAAACAAACTGAGCACTAAACTAAACAAACTGAGCACTAAACTAAACAAACTGAGCTCTAAACTAAAGCACAAACGAAGCACTAAGCTGAGTGCTTTTTTTGTGACGGTACGCACCGGTACGGCGTACCGGCACCTTTTTCAATGTGGAGAAAAAAAATTATTACTTTTCTTGTATTTTAACGTTTATTACTAATGTATTATATTATTAATTTGGTTAAAATTGAATTATTTTGAAGTTGTGCGCAGTAAGAACTAAATTAGACGCTGGGTTTTAGCTAAAATTTAGGCCATCCATCACTGAGCACCGGCACCTATTTTATTTTTATATAAAAAGCACTGACTCAACTAAACAAACTAAGCCCTAAACAAAACAAACTAAGCAGTAAACTAAACAAACTAAGCCCTAAACAAAACACAGTGAACCGATGCGTCCTCTGGTGAATCAAGATTTGTTCTGTGAACACATTGACTGAATCTCGGCCATTCCACTGAGGCGCGGCTCTTGAATGTAATACCACTCTATTTTTAAAAGTCTGGATTGCGGCCCTTGTCGATTGCAAGGGTGGCTTGTCCGTATACTGAGTACACTATTGTGTGAGGTTTCAATCAGTTATGAACATGATGACCTTTCGATCATGTGTATAATCGCAAGTTTTTGGACCATCCGTATTCTTTAGTGCTCTTACATTCCCGAACATGGCGCAGTGGCCTCGGAGACACCACGGGGGGTATTAAATTATTAAATGTTATGATGGCCCTCCTATTCTATCTTCTGAGGGTAAAGTTGTTTGTTGTGTTGTTTTACATCAGTTAAATAAAACACCCCGCCCTCCCTCGACATCTCCATTTAAAAAACTCCTGAACAATGATGACAGATCGCTCTTATGTCATACACCCGGGTCATGTGGGGTGGGTGGGGGCGGGGGGGGGAGGGTTTGGGGGGGGTCACCGGTCCTTTGTCAGGTTCCCTTGGCGAAGATAAACTTTCCCGATGTCGAAAAATTCATTTACTTAAAATGTGTATGAAAGAATTGAAGCTTTAACATTTTCCGCCCCTCCCCCTCTCTCTCTTTCTCTCTTTTATCTTCTCCCCCCCCCCCTCTGAGGCTCTCCCTCTCACACACGCCACCCTCGCCTCGCCTCCCCCCAGCTCCCTTCTCGTCTTTCTATTCCGATCCATCTGCCACTTCTGGCGAGTCAAAGATATACTTATTTTTACGTCATCCTCCAAGTCAGCTGTGCCCGACCTGGGGGTGTATCATATGCCAAGTTACCTAACCCTGGACACTAGTCGTATTTTCTGTGACTGGGTTTAAAGGGGGATAGATATAATGCACTAGTTTATCAAAGATTTCGTGGGTTTACATAAAGCACACTGTATAAAACACGTTTACTGACATATATATGGTACTTTGTTTTTTTTTTTTAATTTAAGCTTGAAACACAATATGTAAAGCACAGCTTATTGACAAATATACGGTACTTACTTCCAATGCGCACATTTTTTTTTTAGTTTAAGCTTGAAACACAATATGTAGAGCACAGCTTATTGACAAATATACAGTACTTACTTCCAATGTGCACATTTTTTTTTTAGTTTAAGCTTGAAACACAACATGTAAAGCACAGCTTATTGACAAATATACGGTACTTACTTCCAATGCGCACATTTTTTTTTAGTTTAAGCTTGAAACACAATATGTAAAGCATAGCTTATTGACAATATACGGTACTTACTTCCAATGCGCACATTTTTTTTTTAGTGACAAACCCTTCGCCAGGTGGTCGACCTGTTTCTACGGAATTACCACACATCAGGGCAGCACTTACTGGTGCTATTACAGAACTCATTAAGAGCCAGTATTAAATACCACCGTGACCTGGGCCATCAGAAGAACTCATTAAGAGCCAGTATTAAATACCACCGTGACCTGGGCCATCAGAAGCTCATTAAGAGCCAGTATTAAATACCACCGTGACCTGGGCCATCAGAAGAACTCATTAAGAGCCAGTATTAATACCACCATGGCCTGGGCCATCAGAAGAACTCATTAAGAGCCAGTATTAAATACCACCGTGACCTGGGCGGCTGGGCCATCATTTATTTCTCAGAAGACCCCATCAGTGCTGATCTTTAATTAAAGCAGCTTTTTAAATTTGTAGCATCAAATATTGTCAGACTCATCAACTGCCCTATTTCTCACATGAATTATCAACAACGAAAAATACATCACCTACCTATTTTAAACATGTCAGGACAGTGAAAGTAGGTCAGGGCGTAGGTAAACTTAAGTTCAAGCGTTGGGACAGTTTAAACGTAATTCAATATGAAAAGGGTGGACAGAAAGGGAGACAGAACCCATTAACTTTAACGAGGTAGGGGGGATTCTAGACAATAAATAATAGTGTCACGGTAGAATTCCGGAAGATGCGTAGACGTGGGTAGGTTCATGAGTTCAGGGTTAGGGCTGTACTACAACTGAATAAAGTTTAGAAATATAGTGTCGGTGTGGAGGAGTTCAAGTAACATGAGAATTGCAATGTCACCTTTATTCTGCTAAGTTCACCAAACTCTTAATTATGTATTGAATGGGGGGGGGGGGTGGAACCAACAAGCAAACGGGAGATTTGAGAATGATAGGATGTTTTGTCCAGCTAGCCTATATAAGAGAATGTAAGTTTAGTTCGGGGAGGAATTATTAGGCGTAGATTGACCGTGTTATGTAGATATGTTAGAGCAGAGGCGCAACTAGACCAAACATTCAGGGGGGGGGGGCAAAAAAATCACTTGTATTAAAAAATCACATTATTTATACATTTGTATTTTATTTTAAACAAATTTTGGTCTAATCTTTTAATTTTTTTTTATTTCGGGGGGGGGGGGCAAAAGCCGCCAACGCCCCCCCCCCAGTTGCGCCACTGTGTTAGAGTACAGTTAGAGTACTAGGTAGATTGTTTAGAGTTGACGAACTTTGTGATTGGAGATATTTTATGCGAAGAAGTTGATAAGAAGTATTACTTATTCTTCGAGGATTAAATGCATTGAGTGTGTTGTAAAGTTTTTGTGACTTGTGTTATATTAGATAAACCAATGATCATTTTCATATTTTGAGTCAAACTGACCTCCAGTATTTTATTGAGAGTGGTTATGTAATTCACTCATTTTATTGAGAGTGGTTATGTGATTCACTCATTGTTCATTGTGAGAAAGTAAAAAAGCAGCCCACGCGCCATCCCTGACATAACACCGGTTTTGTTTTTTTTATAAAAATAAATCTCCTACCCTTTATATGACACAAGTTTGTATACAAATATATTAACATGTTAGTGTGTGTGTGGGTGTGTATGTGTGTGAGCGAGCAATACATCCAATGTGTGATATCATGCGGTGTATGCGTTGTAACACTGTGTCTCCCTCGCAGGTAGTTTTCATATCGTGCGGTGTATTTGTTGTAACACTGTGTCTCCCTCAGGTAATGTTCATATCGTGCGGTGTATGCGTTGTAACAATGTGTCTCCCTCGCAGGTAGTTTTCATATCGTGCGGTGTATGCGTTGTAACAATGTGTCTCCCTCGCAGGTAATTTTCATATCGTGCGGTTTATTTGTTGTAACACTGTGTCTCCCTCAGGTAATGTTCATATCGTGCGGTGTATGCGTTGTAACAATGTGTCTCCCTCGCAGGTAGTTTTCATAACGTGCGGTGTATGCGTTGCATTTCATATATTTCTTTGTTATTTCTGTTCATATCGTAGTCTGTTCATGGCAATAAAGGCCACATGTTCTTTTTCTATTGCAGTATTTCTTATATTTCTTTGTTATCCCTTCTGTCGGATTTCGTTCAGCCAGCTTCAGCAGGCTTTCCCACTAGTATTCTTATAACTTACTTCTATTCCATGATTGCATGCACAGCCCAGCTAAAAACCAACTTCTATACAAAAAAAAAATATCCACAATACCTGATTTATCTCATCATTTATTATGAAATACCTCCACTGCATGATTTATAACATCAACATTTCTTCTTCTTTTTTTTTTAAGTACATCCACTGCCCGAATTAAAACATATCAACCTGTGTAAAATATCCCCTCCCCCCCCTCCTTTTCCACCACCCGATTCATAACGAACCAGTGTTTAAAAAATAAAAATCACCCCCGTGTCTTTGTCCACAAACATTACATTCTTTCTCTCTCTCTCTCTCTCTCTCTCTCTCTCTCTCTCTCTCTCCCTCTCTCCCTCCCCCCCTCTCTCTCCTTGTCTCTTTCTGATTCACTCTTTCTCTCATTTCCATTAATTTTTTCCCCCTCCCCTCTTGCAATCAGAGATGGCCGCGGTGTAATTTAATGTGCATTGTGGGTAAGGGGGGGTGAGCTGTGGGATTGCTGGTGATGAACATGAACCAATGAGGAAAAAAGAAAAAAAACACATATTAAAAGAGATGAGGAAAAGAGGAGGACACACACACACCACACACACACACAATTGAAAAGGTTTATTTTCGTGTATGAGAGAAAGAAGCCTTTTTTGTTTTTCTTTCTAGAACATAAATCTTTCTCTTTTATTTTCTCATTTTCACTCTCTCATTCTGTACACTTTCTTTTTGTTTACTTTGTTTGTTTGTTTGTTTGTTTTCTTTTTGAAGCTGTTTATTTGATCTTTGTGTTGGAAGTTCATTATCCATGCAAACAGTGTCCCTAGTTAGTGGGAGCTTGACATCTGTTTCATATCTATCAGTTTAACTAGACAACTGTTTCATATCTATCAATTTAACAAGACAACTGTTTCATATCTATTAATTTAATTAGACAACTGTTTCATATCTATCAGTTTAACTAGACAACTGTTTCATATCTATCAATTTAACAAGTCAACTGTTTCATATCTATTAATTTAACTAGACAACTGTTTCATATCTATCAGTTTAACAAGACAACTGTTTCATATCTATCAATTTAACAAGACAACTGTTTCATATCTATCAGTTTAACAAGACAACTGTTTCATATCTATCAATTTAACTAGACAACTGTTTCATATCTATCAATTTAACAAGACAACTGCTTCATATCTTTCAATTTAACAAGACAACTGTTTCATATCTATCAATTTAACAAGACAACTGTTTCATATCTATCAGTTTAACAAGTCAACTGTTTCATATCTATCAGTTTAACTAGACAACTATTTCATATCTATTGTGGAGAACAGGTTCTCCACATAGTTATTAGAATGTAGGATAAAATATAAAGTAAATCTGTCTTTACGTTTTCTAGCGACCTGGGTTAGGGACTTGATATATGATTCCGAGAGTAGGGAGAGAGTCAACTGACATTCTGGACAAACAGATAAATCACCGGACTGCCACGGACTGTATTAGCATCAATCCCACCACATCTTCTCCTAATAGAATGTATGTCACGGATCAAACCAATAGCCGTGACGAGGGACATAGTGAAAACGTACGTATCCCATCCCGTCCCCCTCCCCCGCATTCCAGCTGTTGTCCCCTCCTGATTTAATTACTGTAGGTCAGCACAGGTATCACGTTTGGATACCAGAGTGACCGTGACTTGCATACCTTTTCTGTTCGTGGAATGGAAGGTAATTTGTAGTTCCCACACATCCGTTTGACAACTGACTCTGAGTTATGGGGACAGATCGAGAGGGCCCAATTATATAAAAGTAGGTTTTGAAATAGAGTAGAAAATTGGGCTGAGGCAAGCGTAGAGAGTGGACGTGAGATGTAACGAAGTCCACTATAGTCTACTATTATTCTAGCAGTTAGTCAGAGCATGATTTTAGTAGTAAAAGACAGCAGTAGATATATATATAGAAGGCGTTAGAGACTATTGGATTATGTGATGTTATGACCTTTGGATGGAAAGGTTTGATGTTGTAAGATAAACATTAAGATTAAAGAAGGAAAATACGAAGCCTACATTTGACTCTTTTTGTTGTTTGGTGTTTGTACATCGTGATTGTAACCAAAAGTAATACAAGCACGCAACATCTATCAATTTAACAAGACAACTATTTTATATCTATCAGTTCAACTTGACAACTGTTTCATATCTATCAGTTCAACTAGACAACTGTTTCATATCTATCAGTTCAACTAGACAACTGTTTCATATCTATTAATTTAACAAGACAACTGTTTCATATCTATCAGTTCAACTAGACAACTGTTTCATATCTATTAATTTAACAAGACAACTGTTTCATATCTATCAGTTCAACTAGACAACTGTTTCATATCTATTAATTTAACAAGACAACTGTTTCATCTATCAGTTTAACTAGACAACTGTTTCATATCTATCAATTTAACTAGACAACTATTTCATATCTATTAATTTAACAAGACAACTGTTTCATATCTATTAATTTAACTAGACAACTGTTTCATATCTATCAATTTAACAAGACATCTGTTTCATATCTATCAATTTAACAAGACAACTGTTTCATATATATCAATTTAACAATACAACTGTTTCATATATATCAATTTAACAAGACAACTGTTTCATATCTATCAATTTAACAATACAACTGTTTCATATCTATCAATTTAACAATACATATGTTTCATATATATCAATTTAACAAGACAACTGTTTCATATCTATCAATTTAACAAGACATCTGTTTCATATCTATCAATTTAACGAGACACCCGTTTCATATATATCAGTTTAACGAGACATGTTTCATATCTATCAATTTAACAAGACAACTGTTTCATATCTTTCAATTTAACAAGACAACTGTTTCATCTATCAGTTTAACTAGACAACTGTTTCATATCTATTAATTTAACAAGACAACTTTTTCATATCTATTAATTTAACTAGACAACTGTTTCATATCTATCAGTTTAATTAGACAACTGTTTCATATCTATCAGTTCAACTAGACAACTGTTTCATATCTATCAATTTAACAAGACAACTATTTCATATCTATCAATTTAACAATACAACTGTTTCATATCTATCAATTTAACAAGACATCTGTTTCATATCTATCAATTTAACAAGACAACTGTTTCATATATATCAATTTAACAATACAACTGTTTCATATATATCAATTTAACAATACAACTGTTTCATATCTATCAATTTAACAATACATCTGTTTCATATATATCAATTTAACAAGACAACTGTTTCATATCTATCAATTTAACAAGACATCTGTTTCATATCTATCAATTTAACGAGACACCCGTTTCATATATATCAGTTTAACGAGACATGTTTCATATCTATCAATTTAACAAGACATCTGTTTCATATCTATCAATTTAACGAGACACCCGTTTCATATATATCAGTTTAACGAGACATGTTTCATATCTATCAATTTAACAAGACATCTGTTTCATATCTATCAATTTAACAAGACAACTGTTTCATATCTTTCAATTTAACAAGACAACTGTTTCATCTATCAGTTTAACTAGACAACTGTTTCATATCTATTAATTTAACAAGACAACTGTTTCAACTATCAGTTTAACAAGACAACTCTTTGTTTTCCACTTTATCAGACACTTAATTCATCTTCCAGTTTAACAAACAACTACCAGTTTAAGGGGACTTTAACCAACAAACTGTTTTTATGTTGAAACATAAAACACAATGTTTACATTTTGTGCAGCAACATTTCTCTCTCTCTCTCTCTCTCTCTCTCTCTCTCTCTCTCTCTCTCTCTCTCTCTCTCTCTCTCTCTCTCTCTCTCTCTCTCTCTCTCTCTCACACACACACATACAGTGCTACATGTTTTTTTTTTTTTGCTGCCAATATTGTCTGTCATCTTCACTTTAAACAGTTCGCATCGCAGATACACCACTCGGACCTGTCTTTACAGACACACAGATACAAGACACTCACAGTCGGCCAGAACACACAGATAAAGCTTGAGACATATAAGAGCTTTTAGTAGCTGCTGATGCTTGCTTCATCGTGTTCTATAAATTACAAAAAAAAAATGTTGAATTATTTATTAATAGAATGTTTAAACTCAATCTACCTGCAGAGCGATCAATTAATAAACCAATAAATGCAGATGCAGTGATTGGGATATTTATGATACATTTTTAGAGCATTTCTTAACAGACTTCTCCATTTCTCCTAACTCCCCCTCCCCACCCATTCTATGTGTAGACCTTCCTCCAGTTTTATTTCTTCATTTATATAACTCACTACTCAATTTGTTTGTAAATAGCCACATTAACTGTTTCTTACTCCGGGGAGTGAAGGAGGAGGAGGAGGAGAGTCGAAGAAGATGCGTTACTAGCTAGAGGAGAATGTCCTCCCCCCCCCCCTCTAAACCCCTCTTCCCCATTCTCCGTTGCTTTAATTGCGAAATCATATATAATTTGTGAACCACTAGGACGGGCAGTCATTTCACGTCCTCTTCCTTCGGGGGGGGGCGGCTGTCGTTCTGTCACGCTGAAGTGTCAGGAATCAAATGAGTACACTTGGGGAGTATGTGTGTCAATTAGGTGATGGAAACAGTTTTCGTCACGTTATTTATATAGGCAATGGTCAATACGTTGTTGTTTTTTTTTTGTTTGTTTCGTTTCATTTCTCGGAACAACTTTTTTTTTTAAAGAGCCTTCGTGAATATGTATGTATAGCTCCACAACTTGTGTGTGCTTGTATTCAATCGCACTATTTTTAGTATTTATCCACTTGGCAAATCTATCTTTGTGTACCATTGGGAACGGCCGTTTGAAAAGTTGCACAAAAAAAAAACGGTATGAAAACGATCATTTGACCCACTACAAATTATGGAATGTCGCACATACAAGTTTTTGGTACTTTGGCCCTGTCGGATCTTGTGGATACGTTGTGCAGTAGGTGAGCACTGACATGATGACGAGCGTGAGTCTTTTGTTTGTTTCTTTTTTTTAAAAAGTCACTGTACACTTAATGAACGACTGTACAGACTGATCCAACATGAAACTAATTTGTCTTACCCGACGGGCGGCAACTCGATGCGTACTAAATTAATAATAAACTAGTTGCAAGTACCCGGCTTTGCCCGGGTTTAAAATAAGGTTTTCTGTTTACCTTCTGTTTTCTCCCTACCCCCTCTCTCCCTTCCTCTCTCTCCCTCCCTCCCTACCCCTCTCTCCCTTTCCCTCCCTCTCCCTCCCTCTCTCCCATCTCTCTCCCATCTCCCTCTCTCCCCTCTCCCCCTCCTTCTCTCCCAACGTCCATCCTCCCTCTCTCCTTCCCTCCCCTATCTCCCTCCCTAACCCCTTCTCTCCCTCCTTTCTCCCTCCCTCCCCTTTCCACCTCTCTCTCTCCCTCCCCCTCTCTCCCCCTTCCCTCCCTCCCTCATTCCCTCTCTCTCCCTCCCTGCCCCCCTCACTCTTTATCTCTCTCTCCCTCCCTCCCCTCCTTCTCTCTCTCCCTACCCGCTCTCTCCCTCCCTTCCTTTCTCTCTCCATCTCCCCTACTCCCTCTCCCCATCTCCCTCTCCCCCTGCTCCCTCTCCCATCTCCCTCTCTCCCCCTTTTCTCCCTCCCTCCCCCTTTCCACCTCTCTCTCCCACCCCCTCTCTCTCCCTCCCTGCCCCCCTCACTCTTTATCTCTCTCTCCCTCCCTCCCCTCCTTCTCTCTCTCCCTACCCGCTCTCTCCCTCCCTTCCTTTCTCTCTCCATCTCCCCTACTCCCTCTCCCATCTCCCTCTCCCCCTGCTCCCTCTCCCATTTCCCTCTCTCCCTCCCTGCCCCCTCACTATTTATCTCTCTCCCTCCCCTCTCTCTCCCTCCCCTTCCTTTCTCTCTCCATATCCCTCTCCCCCCATCTCCCTCTCTCCCCCTCCTTCCCTCCCTCCTACCCTCCTTTCCTCTCTCTCTCCTCCTGCCCCCCCTCTCTCTCTTTTATCTCTCTTCCTCCCTATCCCTCTCTCTCTCTCTCTCTCTCTCTCTCTCTCTCTATATATATATATATATATATATATATATATATATATATACTTATTATTATGGCTTCACACTTCTTCTAAAATCCTTCTTCATTCCTTTATCTTCCTCAAACTGTACAAATCAGGGAGCATGAAAAAACAACAACAATTCTTTGCAGCACAAAAGACACAATGCAGCACCAGCGCGCAAGTTCTATTCGAATCGGGAAATGACGTCACAGAGGAATTTTATTTATGGCGCCGTCGAGATTACTTTAATATAGTAAAATACTAAAATAAAAAAAAATAATTACAATTAAACTACCCATCGAGATGAAACGAAACCTGTCCTATAACCTTCCCCATGTAATTATGTGTATGTGTAACAAATTTCACATTATTTGGTTATCTGGATCTTGAGTTATAAGGGAACAGACAGACATACAGACAGACAGACAGCAAATGCCTCTTATAGGTATAGAGATAATAATAATGATGATGATGAGAATCAGTGCTGTTGGATCTATTCAAGGTCAGCATGCAATGGATTCATTTTGCTCGGTTATCACCACGTGAGTCACCGTGTTATCAAACCTTTCCCTTCTCCCTCCCTTCCCCCCCCCCCCACAGTGATTCACCGTGGCCAGTTTTATCGCAGTGCCAGTATCACTCGTCAACTCGTCAAATGATAACAGAAAAGGACGAGGAAGGGGAAAGGGGGGGGGGTCAGTCTTTATCAACATGCATGTGTCTTTATGTTGTGAACCATTACACCCTCTCACCCCCCCTCCCCAACCCCCGGCTCGTCATTTATCTTGGCAGATCTTCAGTCATTCAGTTACTCGCCAGAATAAATCAAACGTTGATAGTCAGTTGTATTTCTTTGTTTGTTTGTCTATCAGCCACAGGAAAGTGTGAACTTTGACCCAGCAGAACATCGTGACTTTTTGCTTGGGGAAATGCGGCATGGCCGGGGGGGGGGCGACTTTAGCAGCACTGAGCTACCCACTCTCCCCCCCTCCCCCAGTGCCGAACCTAGGGATTTGGTGGCGTGGCCTTTTCGGGGGCCCCTGCATTTTAACATTCGACACCATGACATGAGATAATGTACTTAATATTTAATGAAAAAAAAAATTGGGGGCCCCCTCAAGCTGGGGCCCGGGGGGGACTGTTGACTTTGGACCCACCACCACCGGGGTAAACCAGCGTGCCAGGGTCCCTACGACGACTCTAGCGAATAAAATGTAAATGACTGATAAGCATGAGTTCCTTTTACAGACGAGAGGGGGGAGGCGGGACACACTGGCAAGTGTGCATGAATAACGACATCGGTTTTTCTTATATCGCCAGAAATGTGAAGGTGTGAGTCTCCTAGAAAACTATCATTTACGTTTGTAGAAACATGTAATTTGTTAAAACATACGCTTAGTTTACCCTCACTCTCACAAACCCTATATTATAATCAGAATAAACGAAACCCGGTTTGCACTATGATACAAAACCCTGTTTGCACTATAGTACAAAAACCCTGTTTCCACTATGATACAAAAACCCTGTTTCCACTATGATACAAAACCCTGTTTGCACTATGATACAAAACCCTGTTTGCACTATGATACAAAACCCTGTTTGCACTATGATACAAAACCCTGTTTGCACTATGATACAAAACCCTGTTTCCACTATGATACAAAACCCTGTTACCACTATGATACAAAACCCTGTTTCCACTATGATACAAAACCCTGTTTGCTACAAAACCGTTTCCACTATGATACAGACTGGGCGGAATAGTCCAGACAAATTTATACTGGGTTTTCCGAAAGATTTTGGAAACATCCTGCGAAAAGTCCGTTTTATTTCCACTTAACCTACATTTTCATCACGCAGTGGCAAGTGTAGATGATAACCTAAAGATGAGGCTAGGTTACATTTGTCTCCATGTCGAAATAAACGTCAAAATGAATGGCTTGAAATGAAACGCTACAATTAACTTTCTGTGTCAGCTGTGAGATGAATATTTTATTTCGTTGTTGTTGTTGGTGGTTGTTGTTTTTTAATTTTCTTGTTTTCTAAGCCACCGGTTATAACGAAAATGTCCTTCAGATTGTTAGCTTTATGTGTCCTGAGCCTGTCCCTCAGCACACACACACACACGCACGCACACACACAGGAACACGTTCCTTATTTTCCCTCGGCACCTCCCTTCCCCCTACCCCTGCCCAACCCTTCACAAACTGCAATAACGATCGACCCCTGAGTTGCATTTTCTGACGTCACGTCACCAAAAAAAAAAAAAAAAAGGAAAAAAAAAAAAACGCTCCTTGCAGATCATTTCATTTTGGGGGAGAAGGTAGGGGAGGGGGAGGGGGGTTAGGGAGGAAAGGACGAAATGCATTTGGTGTATGGGAAAAGATGATGCGAGCAGAGGGGAGGGGGCCGGGGGTGGGGATGAGGGGTTGTGCAGTATGGTGTCCGAAAATGGCCGGTAGGGTGAGTGAGGAGTGAAAGTGGGTGTGTGGTGGGGGGGGGTCGAAGTAATTGGGACCGGGAAGGGCGGGGTCCGATATGGAGGGCTTGAATCTGCGCGTGCTGACACAGAAACAAGCGATTCTTAAATTAAGCGTGCACATGTGAGGGGAGGTGGGTGGGACGGGGAGGGGGGGTTGTGGGTGATAGTTGAGGGCGCGTAGGGGCGTTCATTATTTTTTTTTGTATTTTATAATAGAATTTTTTTTTGTTTGGGAAGTTGCATTTGAGTTTGGAGGAACGTGACCGAGGGGGGGGGGGAGAAAGTATGCAGGGCCTGGACAAAGAAAACTTTGCCACACCCCTTACCCCACCACTTCTTTCCTCTTTTTTTTTTGTGTGGATGACCACGTGATTATGCATGGTTACTGTGATCCATGTCATTGCAGTCTCCAGGAACTCTCGGACCTGGAATTTAGTTGTTTTTTTTTTTTTGGGGGGGGGGGGGGAATGTGGCGTAGGGTACAATAGCAACTGTCTGGAATGAGCGAAGAAGTTTGGGTGACCGAGGTGGTGTGTGTGTGGGGGGGGGGTATGGGATGTAATGATCGAGTGTGTTATAGTTTTCATTGGTGCATGTGTGACGACTTGCAGGGTGTAAACAATGCGACACGACGGGTAAAACTGGGTCGGGGACTGTGCCAGGGAAAGATGACCGGGGCATCGGGATTTTGCTCGGGTGGTGGGGTGGGGGGGGGGCGACAGAAAAGTTTGACATTGGACCAAGCGTGCATCAATGTCTCTTTGTTTTCAAAAAGACTTCAAAATTTTAACCATCTTGTCTCTGACAGTTGATATTTAAATGCATAGTTTCTACACAGAATCCGGGGTGAGGGTCACACGATCATAGGTCAAGGTTGAGTTGTTCAGATTGATATCACTGTTTCGTTGTCTAGAAGGAGTTGTGTCTTTTAGTGCGATATTGTTTTTTTTTTTAAGTAGCGCATCGTGTGAATGGTTAAGAATTCCAGGTGTCAGGACCGAACTGGCTCCCGTTGAACTCAAAAGAGTTCCAGCATTTGGTTGCAACTGTGTGTGAATAGTGAATGAAGCTTCACGTCTGCTGTGCCCATGACGGAGTGTGATTCTTATATATATATATATATATATATATATTTATATATATATATATATATATATATATATATATATATATATATATTATATATATATATATTTATATATATATATATATATATATATATATATATCCATTGTCTAGCTAAAGCTAGCTAAAGACCTGTCATAGACGTAGGAGTTTGAAACAGGAAAATAACTAATTATAATAATACATTGTCCACGTAGATGTCCAGCTGACAGTTTGACCAGGTCAGGTCTGACGTATGAAAGAAACGACCCGGAGATTGTTTGGTGCGGAGCACATCGACACTCTGCAACACAACTCCCCCCCCCACTCACTCCACCTTTTCACCTCCAAGCACCGACCACTGTCCACGATGGCAGTGCACCGACCCTCCTTTTACCTCCCTTTCCTTCCCCCCCCCCCCATTTTCTGATCTCATTTCTGTCATGCAGCCTAATTTTCATTAGCGATTTTTTTTGGGGGGGGGGGGGGGGGATAATTGTCCTGGCTTCCCCATCCACCCCCCCCCACCCTTCTGTCGCCCCCCCACACGTACACACACTCAACCATAGTAGGGATTGTCTTTTTGTTTTTTTGCTCATTTAAAAAACAACAACTTTTACTTCATCAATCAGTATCTCGAAAGGTTGATAGATTCTCTCCCCCCCCCCCCAACAGTTGGAGAAGGGAAGCTAGGAGAGAGTAAAACATGAGGACACTGTCCTAAGTGTCTCAACGTGTCTAGTGATGGTCCACCATCGTGTCGGACATCCCGAGGGGGGGGGACGACGACTCCATTCATTAAATGGAAGTACATACGTGTATTGTGTTGTGATTAAATTGGGAGGGAGGGGTGGTGGTGGTGGTGGGGGGGGGGTGGGTTTGTGGCGAAATAATGATTCTTGTGTCGGGAAATAAAAATAAAACAAATATCGAAGGGAATAAAACAAACAAACAACAACAATGCTTGTCGCATTATATGACTGGAAATTTGAAAAAAAAAAATCTTACCAAGTAAATTATGATGGTAAATTGGATTCGATACCTGGGCTAATACCATTGGCTGTTTACGACTGGGTCGCTCAGACCTTAGTTGTTTGTGTTTTTTTTTCTTTCTCTTTCTAATGCTTCTTACGTCCGGGAAAATCCGATATTGTAATCGTGTTTTATTTAGTGTTTAATGAGATTGTATTCGATCGCTAACATGATTCCCCTCTTATGGTGCCTGCCCCCTCCCTACCCCCCCCCTCTCTCTCTCTCTCTCTCTCTCTTCTTTCAGTCTCTACGGTTGCTCTCCTCGTGCATCTCTCATCTCCCATTCTGTTTTCTCTCATTTCTTCAAATATCGCACCTTGGCTATGGAGGGAGAGGGGGGGGGAAGCATATATTGATGACGTCATCCCGAGCATGCCCTTCAATTCCTTTAAGCGCTTTTGTTAAATAAAGTGTGTGTGTGTGTGTGAGAGAGAGAGAGAGAGAGAGAGAGATATAGATTGTGTGAGGGTTGATACGGACATTATTGGGTAATTACTATATTGCTGTTAAACATTTCTATGACAAGGGCTTTATCGGTTAGCTTTCTCTTTTTTTTTTATCTACAAAGTCCATTGTCTCCTGTAATTAGTGATACATTGTTGTTTATCAAACGTAATTCTGGGGAAGTTGATCAACTTATGTTATAAATCAATTATCGATATTAAAAAAAAAAAGATCAACATTATGTTTATCAACATTGGGGGGTCAACGACCGATAAGTGGTGCCCCGGGGGGGGCGCAATTTTTTTTTTAAAGGAAGTTTGGTTAGAGGGAGTGGAGAAAGACCTTTAAGCCACAGGAGTGAAATATTGGAGGAAGAAAAAGAAGACCATGGGTCGGCAAAAGTGGAGAAGATTGATATGTCAGGTCAGGGCCCAGGCCCGCAGCGTGCGGCGGGCAGGGGGCCGCCCCCTGTGCTTTGTCTGGCCCCCTTTGTCTGTTTGCTCTACTTAGTAACATTTATTTCCTGCCCCTCCCTGCTATTGGCCTGGCCCCTGCTATAGAATGTCTGGCCCCTGCTGTAGAATTTTCACTTTACGGGGCTGCCAGGGCCCTAAATGGGATGTAGAGCCAAAGGAAGAAGAAGGTATGAGCTAATCTAGAGTTTAAATAAAAGCTAAACGCCTGCCAAGTACACTCTACTCTGTTACATTGAAAGCGCTCGACCATCGCTCTGAAGGTTAGCCCAACGCCCAGCCGCCTATACTTCACTAACTGAAGTCAGGTACCCATTTAAAGCTGGGTGGACTTGTGGGACGATCTTGCACTAAATTTCACCTGGGGGGGGGGGAAATATACATGGTTCCCACCGAGGATCGAACCCAGGACTCTCAGGTCGACAGTCGAGTATCTACATCACTCGACCATCCGTCCCACGTGGTGATGAAAGAAGGGCGCCATATAAAAACCGTCCCATCAGTGGTTTATAGTATCTCAGAGATTTCGTCTCATCATTGCAGGGGCGTCACACGCCGCATTTATCGTCGAGTGAGAATAAATTACATTTGTTCATTTCATTCTTAACCTTTTGACACGTGTCGCGCCAGAGTCTTAAGAAGTTATCATTTTAGTGCTGAGAACCTGCGACCATTCACCCTTGTTGTCATTTTAAACTACATATATATATATATATATATATATATATATATATATATATATACAGTGGATTCCGCTTAATTGGGACAGCCGCTTATTTGGGACAAATCTCAAAGAAACCAAACCAAGAAGCCAATAGTAAATGTGTATGTTTAATTGGGGTAGCCGCTTAATCGGGACAAAAAGCCTCGGTCCCGATGTGTCCCAATTAAGCGGAATCGACTTATATATATACATAATCAAGACATGTAGTCTGTCAAATCTCATGTCATTTGAGAAGAGATAAAAATACCAAAGCGTTTAAAAACCTTTAAAAAAAAAATCCTCTACTGGTCAACGGTTTGTGTTTGTTTTCTGTTGTTTGTTTGTTGTAGTTTTTTTTTTTTTTTTGGTTCTTGTAAATTTCTCCCAGGACGATAATACACACCACACCCCCTTTTGGGTGGAGACAGAAGATACATGGAGAGATGGAGAAGTATACAACAGGGGACAAAAAATACTCGGATAGAAGGATGCATAGAAGGAAAATATGGGCTCGGGGGGAAAGGGGGGAGGGGGCTGCGAGAGGGGAAATGAT
The DNA here is from genome assembly GCA_021962125.1 of Bulinus truncatus. NCBI lineage: Eukaryota > Metazoa > Mollusca > Gastropoda > Planorbidae > Bulinus > Bulinus truncatus. The sequence goes on along the minus strand of JAGDYQ010000065.1, from coordinate 2,302,716 downwards.
TGGAGTAATGATACCCAAAGGGATTATAAAACCCAATTAAAACCATGCAGTTCATTTGTGCCGGTGTGTGACGCGGGCCTCAAGAGATGCTACAAAACACGGAACATCTCCGGGGCATCGTTTGTCCCGCGCATGCGCGAGCCTGTGTGTCGCCATATAAGGCTATTCGCCCGTGCACGTTTTTTTTTTTTAATTCCTTTTTTTTTTCTGAAAATAAAAACTATCCCACTAACTTAGCATCTAATTTAATTACAAGATGTATTATGCCACTGATAACAATTGGGGGGGGGGGGTATGCAAAAAAAAAAACAACTTGTAATTGATAAAAGATGCGTCGTGCACCAAACACACATACACACAAACACGTTCAGGCTTGTTTCCGGTGACTTAGATTAGCCTACACTTATATAGGTTCTGACATTAGCATTCTATATTCATTCACTTATATAGGTTCTGACATTAGCATTCTATATTCATTCACTTATATAGGTTCTGACATTAGCATTCTGTACCCATACATTTATATAGGTTCTGACATAACCATTTTCTGAATATTTCTAAAAATTACGGGAAATAAAAGAGGAATACTTTCCACCATGTATAGGCAGCTTAGGGCCCATTCCATTGTTTAATTCATATTGAATCTTAGCCCCCCCTCAAGCCCCCTTCAACTACGCCACCGAATACCTAAGTGCGGGTGTGTGTGTAACGATGCAATAAGACTTAATTGTATTTATTTTTTTTTTAACCGATATGTCATAACACTTGACGTTTCATTGTTCATTTCGTCGACACCGTACGCGTTATTTTCCTACTCGTCGTTTCCCATAATTTAATGACCAGTCGTGTGGTATTACATTATTGATGAACAGGTGACTACTTCAAAAATTAACCCTCGTCATTTGTTGTTGTTGTTTTTTTTTTTACGAGCATATTCTCGTGCAGTGTTTGGGTCAGCGCTCGTTGCACTTGGATCAGCTCACTGTCATTTTTTTCACCTTCGGTCGGCAAACGGTGGTCTGCGGGCATTGAGTGGTCCACGAGAACATTTTTTGCTGGTCCGCGGGAGGATATTTGCAAAAAGAAATCACGAAATTACGCGAAAACTATTTATCGAACTTAAGCCCGGATAGATTTTTTTGTTATTAAAACATACTACACACTCGCAATCACTCACACACACACACTCATACCCCCCCTCCACACACACACACATTGAAGTGGGACGCGGGGATTAAAAAAAATGTAGTGGTCCGTAGGAATAAGCTCGTGGATTTATTGGTCCACAGAAATGAACTCATGAACTTAGCGGTCCGCTGCTCGGAATATCACTCATACAGAAATGGCATCGCTGTTTGGAAGGTCTTCTTATAAGGAGTAAAGAAATGGCATCGCTGTTTAGAAGGTCTTCTTATAAGGAGTAAAGAAATGGCATCGCTGTTTAGAAGGTCATCTTATAAGGAGTAAAGAAATGGCCGCCATTCGTGTTATTTTACCTTTTTTTTTTTTAGCATAAATACACAAATATGGCGGCAGAAATACACAAATATGGCGCCGTTCGGGGGGAAAAAAAATCGACGATGCGCATTCTGTTTAATTTACATTCTGTGGTCCGCTGGAATGAAAGCTGTGAATTCAGTGGTCCGCGGTAGTAAAGCTGTCGAGTATAGTGGACCGTGAGGTTGTAAGGTTGCCGACCGTCTGTGTTCGTCTGTGTTCTCCTATTAATGGTTGCGATATATTCTTCTTTAACACTACAAAAAAAAAAAACAACAACTGCGTTTAGTCCATATTCAATTGTGTTTTCCTTTTTCAAAAAACATAAATAAGAAGCCTTGCTTGATCTCTGTGTACTTCGCCTCTTCCCCCCACCCCCCATCTTCCACACACACACACACACACACACACACGTGTTATCTCCCTCCCCCTCCCCCATATACATGCTTCACTGGCCCCCACCCCCTTGCCATCCACTCTCCACTTTGTGTGTTCGGCCGAAAGCTGATATTGACAACGGGCCACACGCGCTTTTAATTTGCCCTTGAAGCAGCGGCTCAAGGCCATCGAGTGGTCATCATTAGATCTGCTTCCTTCTGGTGGACGTGTGCTGTTGACCTAGTCCGATTCTCTGTGTGTGTGCGTGTGCGTGATTATCTTTGTATCTATCTTTCTTCCCGCCTATCTACATGTATGGGTAACCAGTTATAATAAATAATTGATTGATGGATGGATGGATTGATTGTCGGAAAGAAAGATTTCGTAAGTTCTATTATATGAAATTGTTCTAGTTCTCCCTTGAAATGGTTTTCACCCCCACCCCTTTCCAAACGCGGCATTCACTCACACAGTGCGGTTAATCTTTTACTCATCTTGTATCGCCTAGCCACAAAACGGGGTGTGTGTTTGGGGGGGGGGGGGTGAACATGATAGTGTCATTCGGCGTCACCCGCAACTATCTGCACAATGTTTGCCTCTAATCCTCACTGAAACAAATGTTCATGAGTAGAACAAACCCACCTCTCGGTCGGATGTCGGTGTAGTCAAGCTTTGCAGACGAGATAATTGTACTGAGTATCGGGTGAGTGAAAGCGAAACGCATAGAACAAACACCGGGACTTGGTGGGATTATGGGAATTCGGGTCACTCTCTTTCACCGGCCTCTGTGATCATTCATTGCACAGCCTGTCGGGCTATAGCTGATAACAATAATTATGTTGATAATGGCGATCCTCATGCAATTCTATTTTTGTTTTTGTTGGGAGCTGGGGGTTTTCATTTTCTTAGCCATTGTTTTGTTTTGTTTGTTTGTCTTTAATTCGAGTGTCATCTCTTTTTTTTTTTTTGCAGTTCTGGTTGAACAGTACACGAACTACGACGTGTCCTTGAATGACATGTGGGTCATGCGAGGCAGCACGGCCGTCCTCAGGTGCGTCATCAACCCGCACTACGTCACGGACTACGTCAAGGTGATCGGGTGGACCCGCGGTGACATGGAGCTGAGATCAGGTCAGTTGTGCGCGTGCCCAGCCCGGGCGTCTGTCCTAATTCTGACGTGTCCGTGTGATCTTACAACAGAAGAATAAACTAGCACGGGGGGGGGGGGTATCCAGCCTTTAAGCTCCCCCTCGGCCGCATTGTAATAAAAACGAGTCTTTTATGAGGCACAATGTTGAGAATAATTACAAGTGTATAGCTCAAAAAAAAAAAAAAAGAAAGAAAAGTCAAACTGTAGTTTATTGTATTTTATAAGATTTCACAGTAAGGGCCACATGTATATCTATTAGACCTTAAGCGGACCGCGGGTTGAACATCCGTATATCAAGAGAGGAATGCATGAGTACTTCCTGTGACGCGATATCTCCTCTTGAAAATATTCAAAGCTTTTCCCTCTCAGCTATTCTTTACATAGAGAGACCTTACCAGGACAGTGCTACTGAGGTCCCCCCCCCAATGTTCCCTCTAAGGTGTGGTATGAAAAGAGCAAAATATTTTGTCGCTGAGCGACATTTTGTTGAGGCCAAAATTTGTGAGCGATTTAAGCGATGTCGTCCGTCGGAGTGAGCGATCGTATATGTAGTATGAGCGACGCTCTGAATTCGTGTGATCGATCGCTCACGCGCTCAGCTTAGAGGGAACATTGGTTCCCCCCCCTCCCCGAATAAAGCTTGTTGAGGGAAAAATTATGAAATGACATCTATAATTCTTTCTAGTCTTCGCGTTGCAGAACCCGCTCAGACTAGGCAGTAGCATCCTTATGGGGGGGGGGGGCAACTGAGCGACAGCCCCAGGCGTATTTAGCTAAGGTTGCCTTTACCGAATGTGACACTCTCAAACTCTATGGCACTTTATATACACTTCAACAACACACATACTGGAACCATATTAGCTAAACAAATCGTGTTTTTCTTCAATTTGACGCGGTTCTTCGTCCGTTTTGATTCGCTTTTTTTTTAATTATAGCATGCCTATTAAAATTATCTAAATAATCGAGTTTTTAAACAAGTTGAAATTGACAACTATTTTGCTGCTTATATATTGCCATGTTTATTGCTATTTTATCTACGTAAATAAAAAACGAAAGATTTTTAAAAATCTGGCATTGTAGATCTTCAATTCTGAAAGACTACTAAAAAAATCTAAAGGAAACTCTTTATCGTCTGCTACAAAATGATGGCAAAGTTATTTTCTTATCTTTAGATGGTCGAGTGAGTATCTTACAAGACGGGGTACTGCACATCCGAAACGTCCAGGATGAAGATACAGGTATGTCAGCTCTATACACATGCGTTACACGCAATGTACTCACCGGAGAGAACAGGACAAGCAAAGGGGCCACCATTCGAATTCACGGTTCGTTGAATTTGGATTGCTTTTTTTTATGATTTTGATTACGCACTTGTTAGAAGACCAAACGTGACCATTATATTAGGGTATAAGGAACTGACATATATAAATTATATTAGGGTATAAGGAACATGACATATATAATTTTTTTTTTTTTTTCAGAATTTTTTTTTTCAGGGTTAGGGATAGGGTTAGGAATAGAGATAGATATCAATTTGCGCGAAAATCCCCGGAAACAGAAAAAAAAATTAACGTTTGGTCGACCGTACATATGCTAGCAGTCGACCAAACGTTTGGTCGAGTAACAAGTGCCTTTTGATTATTTATTGGATACTTTAGAAATTAAATTATAATAAAAAATTGGCACTGGCTCCGGTTCCGTCATATGACGGGGCCGGTATCTTTTTTTTACCGCTTCCGTCAACAGAATGAACTCTTATGATGTAAAGTTATAAATGCAGTTTATATTATGATATTATTACTTACACAATGATGGTGCTCAAAATCGGCGATCGTTTTAACACATTTAAAGAGTAAACAGAATGAATGAGAACTCTTATTTACTGCAGACGTTGATGACGTTATTTACTGTTAAAAATCGGAGATATTTTTTTTTCGGGGACCATAAATAGATATTGCTCCACACCCTAACCCTATCCCTAATCCTATCCCTAACCCTATCCCTAATCCTAACCATATCCCTAATCCTAACCCTAATCCTATCCCTAACCCTATCCCTAATCCTAACCCTAATCCTAACCCTATCCCTAATCCTATCCCTAACCCTAATCCTGAAAAAAATCTGGAAAAAAAAATTTATGATTTATTAAAAAATGACCATCAATAGATATTGCTCCACACCCTAACCCTATCCCTAACCCCCTATCCCTAACCCTGATCCTGAAAAATAAAATTTGAAAAAAAAAAAAATTATGTCTCGAGTAGGAATCGAACCCGCACATAGCTAGCCTAACTGGGTCTCAGCCAAGCGAACAACCTACATCACTAATGCGCCACACAAACTAACCTCTCATTTTAATGTATAATTAGAAAAAAATGCGAAAAGAAAATAACTTCAAATCATAAGAGTTCATTCTGTTGACGGAAACGGTAAAAAAAAGATACCGGCCCCGTCATATGACGGAACCGGAGCCAGTGCGTAAAAAATTCGTAGTAAATATTTGCATATACATATAGATTTATTGATTTTGTAATTATCTTTAACAGTTATTTATGTTACTATTGCATTTATTAGTTTGGACTTCGGTTTAGTTATTTATAAATATTTAAGCATATATTTATGCTTATAACTTCAAAAACAAATTATTATTAAAAAGACTAGAAATATATTTATTAACTTTATATAGAACTTCTGCCCCAGTGGCCTTTGTAGGGCTTAGGAACTTTACTTGTCTATTACATTTGGCACATCTGTAAAATAACTGAAACATCTCTGATTTAAGTTGACATTATAAAATGTTTCCCCTTTCTAGAGCCACCAGCTGGTGGGGAGCGCCCCATTATCCATGACAGCTTACCTTCTGTCACCATCAGTCAAGGGGAGAGCATCGAACTGCCTTGTGTGGCCAGTCAGGCCTACCCTCCACCTAGATTCACCTGGAAGAAAGACTCCATCACACTTGCCATTGATGGCTGGCGGTTGGCCGCTAGAGGGGGCAACCTGCTGATTAAGAATGCCACAGTTCATGACAGTGGAGAATATACCTGCACCAGTATCAACAGTCATGCCCATGACTCATCAATAACATACTTGACAGTAACTTGTACGTCGATATAATTAATATTATCGCTCATGTCAGTAACTTGCAAGTTGATGTAATTAAGATTATTTCATCAAAATAGCTCTCTCCTTTTTTTTTTTTACATAATTTTTTGTTATGTTTTTTTTTAAAAACATATTTTAGCTGACATTGATAACCATGACTCATTGTCCTTTTTTTTTAAGTAAACTAAACTATCATTAATGTCATAAGTAAGAAGACAATAATTCTTTGGAAAAAATTCAAAGAATCAAATAATTACGGTTGCATATTTGGCCCATAGTCAAGTTTGTACACACAATTTTGTTAATTAGGTTCATGGCGAATTACAGCAAGTTTCTGCCCCTATTTTTAAAAACTACTTTTATATTCCATTAAATACATGTTTTTG
>JAGDYQ010000065.1:2196004-2295700 GCA_021962125.1 Bulinus truncatus | reverse complement strand
CATTAATAAATGTCAAACTGCAAAAAATCCTGACGTGATACAAAAATTTGGATTACATATTTGGAATCAGCATAAAAAGTTGCATAAGAAACACTTATTTGCATATCAGCAGTTTTCACAAAATGAAAATTTGTAAACCAGTGTAATCGATAAATTACCTTCCCAAAGGCACTTGATCTTAGAATTGCTTCCCTTGGGGTAGTCTTCACAATGATGACTGACGTGGGAATAAAATATGTAAGGATTGTCATAGACAAGCTGAGGGGGAATGGAATGAAGAAATTATTGGATAGTTAGAAAGTATCAAATGATGAAAAAAATATTATGTATTAAAATTCTAAATTAAAATTAATATTTTAAAATACCAAATTACCTCAAAAAAAAAAAAAAAAAAGAGAGAGAGAAGCTTTACCCCACAATCTGACCATCTGCACATCAACTTCTCAGGCAGTTCAGGGATGACATTCCTAGAGGATGTGTCCAAAGTGCAGCTGTTCAGTTTGTCCACCTTCTGGATGTGAAGACCAAGAAACTTCAGGTACTGGTGGAATGTGTGATAGAAGATGTGTCTGGAGAAGTCATCCATCTGACCTTGAATGGTGGCATTACATTCACGCCAGGGACAAGCAAAGCAAAAGCCACCTACAAAAAAAAAAAACACTAATGACTAATTCATTTATAAAAAATTCTTAGGAAAAAGCTAAAGAAGTCACTTCCAATTTGGTTTACTATGTTGCGCTCGTGAGATAATTCTTTGTACAAAAAAAAAAAACTAAATATCTTCACTTCAAGATTTTTAATTTACTATTTATTCTGTGAATGAAACACTTGTTGTTTTGGCACAACAATCATTTTAATCATTTTTTAGCAAGTTGCTACACAAATTTCTTTAGTATTGCAGAGCCCCCTTCAGTGTTTATAATTCATACTTCTTAATTTACTGAGTGCGACTTTTGTCTGTACAAATTTAAGCTTTTTTTTTTTTTTAAATATTTTACACATGAAAAGTCAAAAGTTCATACACTGTCTGAAAAGTTTTAATAATAATTAAATTAATGATAGATATGGAGATATTTATAATGTAGTTAGGCAGGTGGGTAAGAGAATGTAAAAAGTTATGTTTCCTAACTAGAAGGGAGCACAATCTAAGAGTTCTGTAATTTTTCTCCAACGAAAAGTTCATTTTGTACTGAAATATCAATTTCCTTTATTGTGAAAGAGTAAATGTTTCACCAATAAATTAAATTTTTCTTCTTTTGTCACATGCGCACATGCTAAATGTATAGATTCATTACTTTGCAGAGTTGACACAAGAATATCCAATTTTCAGGTATCAATGCAATTACATGTATCTATTTAGCCACAACCAGTTCATAACTCTTTAATGTTGATGAATTTTACATAAAATGTTTTTATTCATAGCAGGCCCAGGGCTACCAAGACTGTTAAGGAACACCAAAGATGAAATAGTTTGGAAGTACTATTAAAAGTAAATAAAAAAGCATTCCAAGAATTTAACATCAAGTCATTTATGAAGTTTAATACTAAACTGATGTGTTGTTAAAATTAGTTCCAGTTAAAATGGGTTGGATTAAAAAAATTATATTCACGTTACCTGTACCCTGTTGAGCGATGGAACCTAAATGCTGTCTGTAGCTCTGCAGATGAACTGAAATATGATGGTTAAACTCATTCATGGTGTGCTTAACTTGCTGACAGTCATTCCATTCACAATAGTACTGAAAATCTGTATCAGATGCTTTGCGCAGCAAGTATTTATTGATTTTTTTTCCAGATGCTGATAAATGAGAGCTAAGAAAGAGAATAAAAGGGATATGATAATATTTGATAAAAAAAAAAGACTTAAAAAGTAAGGAAACAAAAAACAATAAAAATTGTTACAAGAGTAATACATTTTGAAGAAACTACTTTATTTTCAACTGCAAACCAAATGTAAAAAATAAAATAACTGCTGAAAAAAAATAAATAAAGGTAAAACCATTTTTAAGAATTTCATTTTTACTTGCTGTGTCTGCCGGCTGTTCTAAGGATGGAAAAATTGAATTTATTTTCGCTAGCTTCTCAAAGCCCAAATAATGTGAAATTTTATGAACTAGTGTATTCCCGAGGACAATAAACTATTTTAAACATTTAAGTAAATTAATTCTTATGAAGCCTGAAGATTACTTTTTGAAAATGTTTATATTAAGAGGGATATAGCTGAAAAGATTATCTTGTCCAAAGATTAATACAGGTTCTTTCTGAGGGTTTTTTTTTTTAGTCTGGCGGGCTATTTTCAATATTTTATATGAACCATTTTAAGCCAAACTACCCGAACTGACAGTGTGGGTTAGGCTACTATAGTTATAGCTCTAAGACTTCAAATAGTAAATTTAAGTGGGTAAAGTTCCCTTAGCCCTTCGGGGCCATGTGTTAAGATAAAATGTTTATGTAGCCACTGTCTGTATGATATGGAGTTGTCTGCCTAGCACAAGGCCTAACGCTTCATATATTTATATATATATCTATACTATACTTGAGTTTTAAGCTATTCTAGAATCTAGAGCCTTACCCATCTTATAAGCTTTACCAAACAAACAAGAAAAATTATTTCAAAAATATTTAAGCAATTTAATATACATTAGTCTTGTGATTTCACACAAGATAAACCACTTATTAGTTTATATTAACTTTTTTTTTTTAACTATCAAATATAAAAAAAAAAACATTCTGAAAATAGGTTTTATATTTACTTTTTAGTGCATTTTTTAAAAAGTCTACTTTTAGAAAGTTTTATATAAATATATATATATATACATTACAGATGAACTAAACAAATATGAAAAATAAATAAATACAAGTGGTGTTACTACTGTTACAAAGAGAATGTCAGAGTTAATTTCACACAGAAGGAAGAAAAGGTAAAATCTAAATTTAGAATTTTCTTTTAAGCCGATGGATATTAACTAATTACCTTTCATTATCTGAGCCTGAATTTGCAACTTCTTCAAGACCAAAATCAAGTTGCCTAATAATAATATGTTCATCTTTTTTTGCACTACCTTTGTTCAAAGACATTGTTACTTCAACTTCAATACTTGTATAGTCGTTTATTTATTTTGTATTTCATAAATAAATGCATATGTTTATTTATATGATTTAATAAGATATAAAATAAGCAGGCAATTTAACGACAGGTACAAAAATCCATGCGACCTAATATTATTTTGCTAGAAATTGATCAGCTGGAGTAAATCTGTTTCGCTTTTTTGTGGTGTTACTGGTGTTCACTGATTTTTTACAACAGCCGCCATAAACCAATAAGTTAAAAATAGCTCTGTGCTAAGAAGAAGAAAAAAGATAACTAACCGAAAAGACACCGAAATTATAGCTTAAAGGCTGATCATAATTAAAATTGTAGTATAATATAACATTGTCACTGGGCTATTTCATATATATATATATATATATATATATATATATATATATATATATATATATTATAAAATATATAACTTGGAGAAAAATAAAGACCCCAAAAAATAGATTGCGGTAGATTTTCTCAATTAGTTAATAAAATGAAAATCTTATAAACGCTATACAACGAATGCTTTTTCTTTACATATAATTACAATCTAAGATTTTGCTGCTTATGTAAAATGATGCCCCCCTCCACCCCCCCCCCCCGTCCCCGTATCTATAACTGCACTGCACGACACTCCCTGATCTCACAAATAAAAAGGCTGTGTAGTCTTTGTCTTTTATCCATTTAATTTCACATCTCGAACAGTGACTATTCTTGTGGTGTCTTAATATAAGTCTTAAAAAAATAATACTGAAACCACCAAGGACATGGGCATAAATGTGAGTTTTTAAAAAAAAAAAAACTGAACTAGTTTAATATGATATAATATGATATTGTTCTGTAAACTATGCCAGTTTTATTTTTAATATTCACAACGTGGGTAGTGTAAAGTATCGATATATGGAATCGTGATTTTTGTCTTGAAAGTATCGAAATATAGAACGGTTAATTTTTTTTTATTTCCGTTCATTTAAGAGTGGAGTCGTCAAGTTTACGTCTAAAATTCATTGGCACTCCCGGGAACTTAGCTAGGGAAAAGCGAGTTTCAAGACCCCCCTAATAATTGAGATTTATATTTTTACTCTTTATAGAAGGAGCTCCAACATACTACTTTCCTGCCCCCCTCCTTAACCCCAATGCTGTTAAGTCTGCTGAATACCTTAAGTGGATTAAAAAAATTACCTGGGCTAACGATAAATTATAGAAATAAACCACAATTATATCTATTAAATATATAAATCAAAGGGGATGGGACGGGGAGATTTCTAAAATAATTAGCATACATTGGAGGTGTGGGGGTGGATTTTGATGGTTAAAGAATAATTATTTAAAATAAACGGTTTAAAAATTGTCCGAATCACTGATCGCATTTATTTTGTTGCATTAATTCAATTGTTTTAATTTTGAAAAATATTTCACATTTAATATTTATTAATTCATGATATTCGAAGATTAAACTTTATGTTTATTTATTTAAGCAAATCATAGTAGGTATCGAGCTGAAATATTCTTAAATATAGCTCGATATTTTGTATTTCGAAAGACTAAATACTTGACTACTTCCTTTACTAAATTTGTTCCGAGGTGGTTGAAGATCAGGTAATTTATGAATGATATTTTGGTCAATATATGTATTAAAATGTGCAAACTTTATTCATTTATATTAATTCAATACTACTTCAAATATTCCTAATCTTATAAATGTTTTAATTTAAATATTTTCATCATCACTTTAGGAAACATTCCACTTGCACAACATAGCCTGTTTTCGATAATATAACACTATTCCACCCTTAGGGTTAATTTATAAATCTCAGTGCGATTTAACATATTTAAATATAATGCTTATATTAACAAAATCAAACAGTGGCAAACTTTATACATCTTAAAATGGGTGGTTGTAAATCAGTGCTTTTACAAACTGTAGATTGTTGAAGAATTGGTGTGGAATTGGAAGATAGCCCAATGTTTGCTTTAAATTTAAATGTCTTTGCCTGTTTTTAACAGAAATACCTCATTTCTTTAATAGTTTAAGAGTTTATGCTTTATTATTTGATCTGTGTCCACCATTAATTTTTTGTGATTTTTTTTCTGAATAGCGCCAGAGATGCAGATCTTCGTTAAAACTTTAACAGGCAAGACCATCACTCTTGAGGTCGAGCCCTCAGATACCATTGAAAATGTGAAAGCTAAAATTCAAGATAAAGAAGGTAAAACAATTTGTCTTTGGTTTAATTGCTTTTGATGAAAGAAAATTTACCACCACATTATTGCATTACCACACTAATACAGGCTACTGTTAATCTAATATAACATTGAATTAGGTATTCCCCCTGATCAGCAGAGGTTGATTTTTGCTGGCAAACAGCTGGAGGATGGGCGTACATTATCAGACTACAACATTCAAAAAGGTAATACATATTTTGTAAACATATAAGTATCTAAAATTTTGTCACTTCATTATTTCAGAATGCTCAGAATATTTTCTACTGTTCATGGGACTTAATCAAAAATTGATTTTTTTAACTGTTGCATAGTTTAACAGTTTTGGATTTAATGTTCAAGTTATTCTAATTTTATTTCCATCATTTTTAAAATTTTAGAATCAACCCTTCATTTGGTTTTGAGATTGAGAGGTGGTATTATTGAACCCTCCCTCAGAATCTTGGCATCTAAATTCAACTGTGAGAAAATGATTTGCAGGAAGTAAGTATTCTTTGTTTTCATATTTACTGTCTTTTATAAAAAAAAATTTTTGTCTCACTTATAAGGTCTCTTCACTTCCACTCGTTTACAGTTTTTCCCTTGGTCTACTAATTAGTACCTGTAACGTGTATATATTTTAACTAAATATTAATAAAATGATTTTAAGAACTTTTCATGTGCTTCTACCAATTTTTTCAGGAAAGTATGTATAATATGGTACTTCTTTTGATTTTTGGAATAATAGTATTATAGCTAGTGATATTTTAAGCATCCATTTTATAATTGGCAGAAATAAATTGCGTTAAAATTTGTTTTAGTAATATTATTTTGGTTTATTATTCAAAATTAAGGAGATGGACAAGCTGTCAAGAAAAATGTGGTTTAGCCTACTTTGTTTGTAAATTTTGTTGATTCTTAGAAAGACAATAATCTTTATGCTATTTAATCTCCACAACATTTCAGGTGACCAGTAGAGCTTAGTACATGTCAAAATATGCAAACCAAATATTAATGTACAGAAATGTTTAAATATACACCATACATGGCTTAAAATGATGGTTGGGAACACCCCACTCTCTTCTGATCCTTCTATGCCTCTGCATAAATTCCTGATTCGAAATAATTTCCTTTAGCCATACCATAAACTCCTAAAAATGGTAAGAGGTTGTGGTTGGATTCCCTTAGTGCTTCTTAGCTCTTTTGTAGCGTGAACAGGTTATGTGTGTTTCATGTCACCTAAGTATCGTATAAGCTTATAAATTTACTTCATTTAGTATAAGAAGGTGGGGTGGGGGGATATTTTTTACAAAGCCGCCATGAAACCAATGGTTTTTTCTTGTTTATGTTAATTTTATATTGCCTACAGGTGCTATGCCCGCTTGCATCCACGTGCCACCAACTGCCGCAAAAGGAAATGTGGACACACCAGCAACATTAGACCCAAGAAGAAGCTCAAGTAACTGATTCACTTATTTGTGATCATTGTATCACACTAACAGCACAGATGAATTTGCTTCATTTGTCTGTGGCATTAAAAGTGTTATTATCAACCTCATGTTTAATTGTATTTTTTTTTTGTTGGTCTTATTCTCAATAATTACGTTTTAAGTACAATATTTTTATTAGTGTAAAATTTATAGTTTTAATGGCAGAGGATAGTTCAAACATACATTGCGTTAGTAAAAATAGATATAAAATTAACTTTTTTTGTAAACCATAATTATTAAAAATTAAAGCAATATTGAAATGTTCTAAAAATAGTATCTTGTAGATCATTGGAGTAGGTGAGTAGAGTTTTAAATTTATGCTTTATTTCAAGCACAATGTAAGCATCTCAGTGTAATCATACAGATCACTTCTATTACATTACTTCCTTTAGAAGTTATTTTGTAGCAGCTAACCCACTCTGCCACTTGATAATTGACTAAAATTTTCATGAACACAAGATTTCAACTGGTAGGCCAACATCTAAGATTCAGCAACACTCATTGAAGCTTAGTTGGATAATTGCAAAATAAAAATTCAAGACTTCGTTCTTATTCCTAGATAGAAAACATTAAAGGTTAAAGGAAAAAAAGAGTAGGTGGACTTGTCCACAGACCTCCCAATGTAAAAATTAATTTGTACATTTGGAGGTCTATGAGGGCCAAAATGTTGCCAAACACTGGCGTATATTTAGGGCTCAGTGCCTATGAGGCAGCTAGAAACCTGTCAGGGACTTCCCCAAGTCTTAGGACACCAAGTTGGTTTCAATTGTTAAAATCCATTTTTTTTGTTTTAAAATTGGGAGGGAGAAGTCTTAGTTTTTCAGGGGTCCCATAGTTATGGTAGAGTATTACCCACAAATAGTTGTGTGGATGTAGTCAGAGGTCTTGAAATGTACAGTTAACCACTGAATTGATAACTTCTATAGGAATATATTTCAGTTAAAATAAACTTGCCCTGTATAACTTTTATCTATTTGAACAAGGCATAATACTGTCAAAAGTTTACCTGATGCTGGGTGGGGGGTATTTTTAATATACTAAGCATGAAAAAGTTTGAAATTATTTTACTGTGTATCTCTTGCATGTCTAGAATGTAGTTGACTACACAGGAATTCCATTGACATCTGGATTTAAGTTGGGTTTTATTGAACGCGTCACATGCCACCCACTCATTGCCATCTGGATTTGAGTTAGGGATTTTTTGAATACATCACGTCACCCACTTCCCTCTGGCAGCAGAGTAAGTTCTGACAGCGAAGTACCTCCTTTCCCATTTACGCTACAGATATTCAGCGCTCATTAATTATAAATACTACAAACAAATGAAAAAAAAATACACATTAAAACTTAAGTATGATAATATGAAAAAAAAACACCTAAAGCCTTTTACTCAATTTAGTTATAAAATGTTTATTTTTTGGACCAACACAAAAAATTGGACATGGAAATAAATATTGCACTAAGTAGATAATGTATACATAGTGTAAGTCTGTCTGCGGACATAACAGTTGTATGGGAATGCATCATATCTCGGTTACGCTGCCATTTGTTCAAGCAAGATAAAAAAAAAAGTGCTGTAGTCTACTGCCTACATAATCAAACATGAACATGAGTAGCAATACAAGTTTCCCCATACTGTGGTCAGCATGGTCCATCAAAGTGTTCACTTGGAGTAAAAAAAAAAAAAATGTTTTTTAAGGTAGACTAAACATTTACAATGAATTTATGACCAATATTTCTTAGAGGTTAAATTTTTGAAGTAAAAAAATGTCTACCGCAATGACCTCTTCGTAGGAAATATTTCCGCTTTACAAAACACTTTTCAATAAATAAATGTACATATTTATAGATATTTGTTAATGTGATATGAACAAAGTGGAATGATATTTTTAAGAAAAAAAAAATATTAGTTATGTGTAAAAAAATGTTTATTAATTTAAGATCAATTGACCTTCGGTTAATTCTTTTTTCTTTATATATCTGATGAAACCAGATAAAAATATAAGACCTGGGAAATAGAGTTTAAAAGCCATAGTTAAATCTTTTGAGTGTAGGAGTCAAATGTTTGGATCTGCTAGGAACAAAGAAATAGTTTTTTTTTTTTTTTAATTTTATAGGTCATTGAGAAATTTAACAAAATTATATTTATATATTAGCTATGTACAATGGAAAAGTTTAAAATATTATAAATATTACAAAATGATGATAGCTAATAATATTAATTAATTAATATTGATGACAATAATTTTGATTCATTAGCACATTTTTTTTTTAATTAAAAAAAATGTACAAACAAGACATTACGAAAAATAAAAAGTATAAAAAAAAACTTGTTAATTTTAAATCTAAAGTATTTTTACTGTGTACCAGCTCTGTACCGAACTTGAGAGAGATATTACTTTTCATATTAACATAATATCTGAGCACAGACATTAGACAAAAGTGAAATAAAAAAAAACTGGAATATGTGGAACAGTGAAATAAAATGAGCAATAAAAGTGTGATGTTCAGACTGGGTAGAATGGGGAAAGTTTGAAACAAAAGAAAAAGATTAAATTTTGCATGAAATATGTATGAACTGGAAAAGCCATTTCTGAAACTAGGGCAAAGATGTATATCAATAATTAATCAGCTATCGGTAGATCATAAAGTGTCATCTTCTCAATGATAAATGAAGCCATAAAAAAAATTTCCAACGAAGTAAAGAAGCACATGTAACATGAAAATCCAATACACACAGGACGAAAAGTGTCTTCAAATGTTGAACGTATTATTATTGAAATGAAAAACAAGTAAAAATAATATTCTGAATTTATAGTCTTGCAATAATATTTTGCTTTGATGGACAGTTCATAAGTCTTTTTTTAATTTATCATAATAAACATAAATCTATAATAATTGAACATCAAAAAAAAAACATACACAAAGAGTATTAAGTTACAAAGATGGATATATGTTCGGAGACATGCCTTTTAGAAATTTGAACAATTTTTTTCCTTGTTGAAACAGCCAGAACAAAACATTAAATTTCTTTTTTTTCAGGTATTTTCACACAAAAGAAATAAGGCTGACTGTTATATTTGTAAAGTCTGCTGTAAATAAACAACAACTCCATTATTTTTGTTCTTTTCTCCTTTTGTACAGGCTGTTGACAACTTATGGCATATAAATGGCAACATAGAGTGAATACTGTTGTGCTCTTCTATATTTCACAACTTTTTTTTTTTTCTCTTTAAATAGCATCAAATCACAGCACTTATTTCTTTGTCAACTCAATTAAATTATTTTGTTATATTTAACAATAAATTAGTTAATAAATCCAAGAGCCTATCTGATATTCTGCTGGAGAAGACCAACAATAGATATGTACATTATTTACACAGTTTGATTCTGTAAAGAAGAATCTCAAAATTTATAGAAAACAAAATTCTAGCGAAAAATGAAAGAAATAAATATGCTAAAGTTAAAGATGTTGATAGTTTCGCTGCCCTTAAAATGCATCTTTAAATTTTTCCTTCTTAAAGAATGGTCATTTCTACATTTGATATGTGCATCTCTTGAAACAGATATACATATATGAATGAAAAATACCCCTCCCTTAACTTTTAAAAATAACTTAGCTTTTCCCATGTTGGCACGTGATTTAAAAATAAAACCCACAAAATCTCTAAATGCTTGAAGGAATTATATGTTGACATTAATTGTTATTTCTCTGCAAGGTACCTTTTTATCATTATGTGCTAAACCGAGAGATACTTAAAGCCCAAAACAATATAAAACATAAGTACCAAGGCTTTTATAAAAAAAAAATAACAAGCCATTCAAAACTACTTTGGAGATGCACATACAGCAAAACTAATTAATAGCTTGAATTGAATATAAAAAAGAAAAATCAATGTATGAAAAGACAAAAAGCATTACATCATCAATAACAAAGAGATATGGAGAATTCAATAGCTGTCCGAGTGAAATGGTTTCATGTACATTTTTTTTTTTGCATGGTCAGTGGGATAACAATGTGATGGTAAAAATATAATTAACATCGATGACTTGACTTTAATGAAAACGTCAGTCAGTTTTTTTTCACTACATAAACATTCTATTTAAAAAAAAAAAGCAACAACAAAAGAGCCATGAAGTGTTGTAACTGTTTTCAAACATGAAAAAAAAAATCTGGACGATTTGTCTGATATTTCATATATAACATGATCTGTGGGATAAAATAGTGATACAAATGGTTAAGTAGTACAGAGAGTATGGGAGCAATGGGGCAACTTGGCGAAATGTTAGTGTGTGAAGTATAAACATCATAACTATGATGGTGAAAGATGACTCAAGTGTGACTGCTAGGATGACAGTGTTAATGTATACAAACCACCGAAACAGTATATGCACCCAGTTATTTAATTCACTAACACCATTTCACCAAAATCACACCTGAACAAAATTGAAAAATGTAATTAACAAAGTTTTTTATCATTTAAATTTTTGTAAACAAAAAAAAAAACTTCAGTGGAACTTCCAGGCACTTAAAACTTTAGTAAAAGGCTTTGAGGGTGAAAATTTATATCCTAATTTTAAATTTATCTAAGAGAAGTATTCTAATTTTTTTTTAAAGATAGAAAATGATATTATTTCTTCTATCTTTTTACTGTTTTGGTGATATGTATTTCATGTTTGAAATGTGTTATAATGTGCTACCGTCAGCAGTTTATGAATATAGTGATTTCATTTCTTTATTTCCTTCAGTATGCAAGATCTTTATTTAAATTTGAATAAAAAATGTACATTGTAAAACCTTTAGGGAGGAGGGGGCAATATTTGATCTTTAGAAAATACCACCTTTGACATTGCTGAGCACAGGGCTGGCATAACTTTGGCAGTTCACATACAGAATCAATGTTGAGGGTCCGCATCAGTAAATCTGTTTTTATTTTACAATATATGAATTCAAGTGAATGATTCATGCCGGCCCAGACTGATGGCCTTGCATTTCAATTTTTTTTAGTTCTTATATATAATTACATGACTGAAAGTTTTTGTTGAATAAAGAAATACATACTTCTTGTAAGTACGTTGAAAAAAAATATCAAACACAGATAACTTCTTTAGCCCTCTAGTTATACTTAGATATATACTAAAAAAATGTATTTTCAAATATGCAAATGTTAAACTATGTATTAAAGGATTGGCACAACAAGAAATGTGACAAATCAGTAAGACCATTTAAAAAGAATAATAATGAGTATAAATGCATCGAAAAGAAAATCATTATCTTAAAAAAAAAAAGAGATTATACGATTTAGAAAAAAAAAAAATAACAACAACACAAAATGGAATCTTGTGACCACACTGGCAGCTATGACAGTTGTATCAAATAATACTGGTCCAAACCTAATCCTCACACAAAGAAGATTGATATTCAAATTATAAATAATGAGACAATATTTACAATGACATGAAAATGTAGGACTTGGTTAGCAACTCCAATGATTTTTATTTGTCAACATGTTATCTTGATTTGACTAACTGCATGTTGTTAAATCTTACAATGATATGATAAAACATTATTCATGAATACATAGCAAAGAAAATAAGCTTTGAAAATCTAGAAATTTTTTTTTTGCAAAAAGCTTCTTTGTTTTAACATCTATATCTGTTTCAATGTGTTACCCTCAAAATAAAATCAATATAGGGTGATGCCATATGTTTTGTATGAAATAGTGATGGGATATCAAAATGTTTACAAATTATGATACAATCCATGATATTTCTCTACACTTCTGATTCCAAAACATAGCACTAAATGAACTCTGATCTTTCCAATTCCTGATTTTGTTGAATTGTCCCATCACTACTAAAAAATTTAACCTTAATATTGGAGGGGGGGGGGCTAAGGAAACGTCGCTCTTGCCTTGACAAAGACGATGATTAGGAAAAAATTAAATGCGCCTTACCAGGATAATGTCACAATCAGTCAATAAGTTTACTGTATGCAAAACCATACACAGCAGTTAGCAGAGACATGTTAACAAAATTTGGTCAACTCATAATGCCAGTTTAGAGTAGTGCAAAATAAAAAAATAATATATAAATATTTTCAGTAGTTTATATATTACATCTCAACTGATTTATCTACATTAAATATTGCACATCAATGAATTTAAGAAAAATTCTTTCAGATATATGAAAATTTTGATAGTTATCAAATACACAAAAACAAAATTAATGAACCATGGCAAATAAACAGAATGTAAACAAAGCTAAAACTGCCAGTTAAATTGGGCAGGCAAAAAGTTAAAAAAAAAAAATTAAACCAAGAGTACATAAATAAAACTAAAAAAAAAAAAGAAGAGACAAAGTTGATCTTTCACATGAAATCCAGACTTGCTGGATATCAGGAGGTCAAGTCCCTTATGTCATCCAATATTACTGGATAAAATAAAAACACATGTATATTGCAATTTTAGTTTGTTACTGGATGAACTGGCTCTGCTGTAAGTAGCAATAGAAAGAAATAATTCTTAATGAACATAAATGTCATTCATTTTATTAAAGCTGGACAGAGAAGTGTATACATGGATAAAAGAAAAGATATCAAAGAACAAAAAAAAAACAACAACAACAGAATTCACAATGAAATTACCAATAAAAAAATCTGTATAAAATATCTGGCAGTTATGAGTTTAAAGGAAAAAAATTGGCTGACTCTGGTAAGGAAGAAACCAAAACTCTAGCCAATAAGAATGTCTTTAAAAAAATTGTGTTCAAAAACAAAAACAAGTAATGACTTGCAATTTATTTGGAATGTCATGTTCAATAGTTAGTGACGTACAGGTGTGATTATTAAAAAAATGATGCAATCAATGAAAACTAAAAAAAAAAAAAAAGGCGTGAAACAGGGCTGCCACCGCTGGGTTATCTTGAGCCAATTTCTAAGTCAATTTCATTAGATTACTGGATCCAATGGGGCAGGGAACCTGATGTTGGAGTTGCACACCTCCCCCACCCCCCACACCCGCCCCTGTGCAGCTGCCTTGGGTGGAATGAATAATGTTTTAATGTCTCTATCACAAAAAAAAAATTAAATAAAATAAATTAACTTGGGGATGATTACATTATATATAGTGAAAAAACTAGTATCACAAACTGTTTACAAGATGAGAAATGATGGTGAGCAAAGTGTTTATCCACAACTTATAACTCTGGTTTTTAATACAGTAGTGAAATGTGTTAAGCAATCGATGGTGGTGATAACTGAATGTGAAAGTACCAACAAAAAAAAAATAATGAATAAAACAAAACCATGGGATGTATGAATAATAAATAGAGCTGCACTAGTGACATGAAGGCCAAGGTTATCAAAGGTTCTGATCCTTTTTTTTTTTTAAATTTTAAATCAAGCTCTTTGTAAAATAATGCCTTATTTTTTAATAAATGAATGTTAACTGCAACAGAATGACATTACAATGTGTAATGATATAATTAATAGACACACAATAAGAAGCTTAAGGAAAAGTCACTTGTGTTTTTTTTTTCTGGAAACTTGCTTAAAAAAAAAACACAGAAGAAAAAGGAAGAAAATCCAAAAATATCCAGCAGTTCTAATAAGGTGCCGACATTACATATTATGTTGATCAGTATATCCAGCTAGCCGAAAGAAGGCTAAACACTTCTTTTTTTCATGGACAAATATGTTGATATAAATATGAATGTGTAAAATTTCACTCAAAGTTCAGTCCATGCTGATCATGTCAACTTTGATCTATGACAGCGCTGATGTTAAGAAAAAAAAAAACAGGAAGTCTGAGTGCAGGCAGTCCGATCAATAGCCAGCATGCAATGGTTTTTACTACTAAGTTTAATACTTCATTAAATATAATAAGCAATAAATACAGAGAATGATTTGACCACTGCATGAAGCAGCCAAATCTCATTCTAATATTGTCTTTTTTTTTATGGTACACGAGCCTTTGTTGATCAAATTGAAGTAAATCCATTGTCTGTTTTCAGCATACGACATAAAGAGGGACACCAATAGGAAACATAGAAAAGAAATAATCATATTCTCCGTTAATGAAATGAAGCACAAGTTCACAAGCACCAAGTCCTTCAGCTCCTCTTCAACAAATTAATAGAATATAAATATAACAAATGTGTATCCAGGAACATCAAACAGTTATTATGACTCAGTAATATTATCCATCATCAAGAATGAATATGCTCAAATTTTTAAGTCATTCCAAAGATGTCTTCAAACAATTCAATGTGCTGTATTTATACGATTGTGTAATCTTCAGTATAGCCTTTGTCAGTTTTTCCTTCTTTCCCAGTTCTTGTTTCCATTTCTGTTTCCTCTTCAGGAACTGGTCGATAATGTCTGCAGATAAAAAAAAAAACATGAATTACAACATTAACAAAACATAAAAATAAAAGAACTTAAACTGAATATTCACAACAATGACCATTTACTTTATAAAAAGAAAATGTTGCGACCAAATAAAATTTAGAAACCTGAAACGATGTGATTTAATCTGGTAGTTAATTTGTAGCTTTAAAAACAACAACAACCTATAACTACACATATGTATGTAGAAAAATTATAGCAGACATGAGCAATTAAAAAAAAAAATAAAATGTTTAAACAGAGGTATGAATTTTTTAAAAACAATCTTTAAATATTTATGATAATTTATGTCAACAGTTCACACAAATATTATCATTTTTAACTGGCTTAAGTCATTCTCATTAGAGGTCAATCCTTTTTTACCTCTATCATTTATGTTAGTTTAAAATATCTATATGATGATGGACTATTCTAATAAAGGCCATTGAAAAATATGCTACAAAATTTTATATTTGAGAACAGAAGTAACATATCAGCTTATCTATTACCTGTCCAACAAACTGACAGATTCCTCTTCTTCTGGCGATGTAGCCAATGCTGGATGAGCTAAAGATGTGACTAATGGACGGTGATCATCTGTGCCTGGTGTCTGGATATTTGTGTCATAACGGACTCTGGCATGAGGGGTTCGACGTCCTCCTGTCAAAATTACATATATAGATATTCCCAAAGCCACATATAAAGCTCTTAAGCATCGGAGATGTTTAAATGTGCATCAGCTATAAATTTTAATTTAACGGATAATTTGTGTTTTTTTTATTAGGTAGACAGGACCATCGGTAAGAGATATAATTATTACTCAGGTAAAATTATCAAATTATTTACCTCTCTTGGCTCTGGTAGTTTCAGAGCGGTACTCAACAAAGCCCTCCATGACAGTGGTGGCCACTGCTGGCACATATGGAGGATAGCTCTCTGGACTGTTTGACCTGGGGGTCTGGGCACGTTCACCGAAGGTGTAGGTGACCTCCTCACTGTTAGTGCTGGTGGTGCTTGTGCCACTTTGAGTCCTGAACAAAAATATTTATGAAAAATGACCACCATGTACTTTTAAGTGCAAGAAGATTGACACTGAGGCTAAGGACAATTTAAAAAAAAAAAAAAAAAGTTCAAAAAATTCTTCTCAGATCTGACTTTCTTTAACTGGGTAAGTCTATGACATCAAACCACAGATGTGTGAAAAAAGTACTAAGTTCTATTATAAGTACTAACAGAGTGAAATTACCTGGGCATAAATGTACCCAAAGACCTCTTCCCAGTGACCTGGCCTCTTTGTTTTCCCCTGTGGCGAGGGCGGACCTTTCTGGGTGGAAGTGGGCGCCTCAATGCAGTGGCTGGGGCCTCATTTGTGTCACTTTCAACCTCCATCCTCTGTGGTCGCCTGCGTTTTTCTGTGCAGGGAAACAACATAAAAAAAAATTTTAAGTTGATATCGCCATTACATAGTTTTAAAGAGTAATTCGCAAAGAAAATGGTGATTGTTTCCACGTGAATAATATGAAACATAATGATAGAAAGAAAAATTGAATGAAAATGATGGGAAAATGTTCTCCTTCGTACCAAGTAACTTACGTTGTGAAGGCTGCTCATAGGGTGGCACCTCACACGAGGCCTGTCTTTGTTCATTTGGTTTAGGGGGCGACTGGGTGAACATTCTGATGCCTGGTTCAGTTGTCACCTGAGAAATAATCACACTGAATGAGAATGGGGAAGGGAGGGGGTCTTTCTTATAACAGTGATGGGACAATATTAAAATATTTACCAAATCAGATACCATTCTCTAGCTTCCGTTTCCCATTTCCTCAAACCAAGGAATTTTGAATAGGTCAAGAATTGAATAGACTCTTGTATAATTTTTTTACACAAGAATATGTAATGTTAATTATCTTTAAATATATTTCTGGTTTCAAAAAATCCCTTAAGACTTCAGCCAAACTGGAGAGAAAAATTTTACATTTTTCCTATTAAATTGTTACCAGAAATAAAAGATTTGAGAATAGACACTTTAAGAATGAGAAATTTGGTGAAAAATTCTCCAGTTACAATATCCATAAATTCCTATCTTTTCCTAATTTCAATTAATCCTCCCATCCTTACTTTTCAAATTTTAATGGCTTAGAGCTACATTAAGAATGTAGAAATGCATGACAACACTGCAAAGGTTGCAGAAACTTACAGAACTGTCTGTTGGTTGAGAGCTAGAGTCTGGGTCAAGGTCACCCTCTGTGCCTCCATCAGGGTGAGGGTCATTTTCACTTTCATACAGCACAGGTGGGGGTGGGTTTCGCTTGGCATTTTCTAAAGCCTCCAATAGTTCATCTCTACTTGAGGAAACTGTTGTAACACTTGAGATAAGACTGTGGCGCTGAGATCCTGAAATAGCAAATAAGGAGTTCAATTGGTATTATTTTTTTTTTAACTAAATGCATTTAAATAAAATTTCTCATGTTATAAAACTATTATAAAATTATTAATTTTGGCGCTTTATGAATAAATTGTCTCTCAAAATGAAAAATAATTTATAAAAATAATTTGTTAACATCTGGCTAAAAGGTAAAAAAAAGTAAGCAGTCCTTAATATTTGTTACATGATAAAATCTTTTAAGAATGAGGGAGGAACAACAGGATCTTGGTGTTAACATTAAGATATTTTATATTAATTTAGTAAAGAAACATTTTATATATAAAAGATATCACAACTTAACACACACACAAATATATTAAATATTAAATCTCCAATATGTTACAGTCTTCTCTTAGTAGAGCTTATAGAAATGTGTAAGGATACAATAACTAATTTTTCTTTATAGGATATTAGCATTCTATCTTCAAACTGTTACAAGGTGGAGTATATTGTATGAAAGATTATTATTGCAAGCAAGATTTCAGGATAGTCCACATTAAGGACAAAAATAATTTCCGACCTTTGTCAGTAGACTCTGACCCAGACTTCATGCTGCTGTGTGGGCGTGATGGCTGAGAGAAGAGAGCATGGATCTGATCGGCACTGGCATAGCGACGTGGGCTGAGAATCACACCTGACAGACAGTTTAAAAACCCAAAGTAAGTGTCAAATTACAACAAAACAAAACAACTTTGAAAATATAACCTGCTGAATTTAACCTTACCATGATTATCATAGCCTTCTTTGTTGACAGGATCTTTCTGAGCTCTTCTTGGTGCTGGCAGGGGTGGCGGAGGCTGTTTCTTGGTATACTTGGCCTGTTTCTCTCTCTTGGAGTGGAAGAATGGTACGTAGGGCTCTGAGGGGGTGGAGCCAGTGGACTGGGTGGACTGCTTTGATTGATAATCTTCCATCTGCACAAGAAAAAAGTAAAACATAAATAAAAAAAAAAAATTATGAAACAAAAAATACAAAGTTTTTGTTTAAATTTTTTTTTAGCAACAGATTTTCTGTAAAGCAAAAAGATGTGAACAGATTACCTCTCTTCTTGCGGCTGCTTTCTGCATGGCTATGTCATCCTCCTCTGATGATGACTTGGGCACTGCTGCTCCTTTCAATGGGATGGTTGTTCGAATCTCAGGGTTAATGGTCTGTTTGATTTCATTGTAGGTGGCGTAAGGATTGATGTTGCCTTCATCTTCTGAGAGAAAGCCGATTTTATATTAGTTTTTGATTAAAAAAAAAAATGTCTCAGAAAATACTGTAGAACAGAAGAATAGTGTCACCAAGTCTTCTGACTTGAAAAGTCAATTTTACAGATGCTATTTTTTTAAAAGCCTATTCGGCAAAGAGGTGAGAATGTTAAAATAATTTTTTTTTAGAAATATAGCAGAATAGCTTTTGCATGAAATGATAAAATGAAAGCTCCAACACACCTGACCGTCCAAAGCTCCCATTGTCGCTAGTAGTTTTATTGCTCCCATCTATCAACCAGGCACTGCTGTTACCAGGAAGGTTATCATCACTCTGGAGAGATATCAGCAAGTTAGCGTTCCTCTGCTTACTAATGTGTTCTGGCAGAGTGCTGCTGCTACTGCTGTCTAGCTCTGTGTTCAATCTCTTGTCCAGGTCATTCATGAGAGATGTTTCTGCCGTAATATCACGACGCAAGTTGGCAGCATGTTCTGTAAAAAAGTATCACACATCAGCATTTTTATTACTAGACTTACTGATAAGGCTTTTGGGTTCTAAATTACAATAAAATATATTTATAGTATATAAGCACTTTAATGGATATCAGTAAAGTCAGTAAATTTTGTCATAAACAAATAGGAAATACCATTTTATATCTGATGATGACAAAGCAATTTATGTAACAAATACTTCTAAAGCGAAGAATAAGTTACCTTTGTATCTCAGTCTGTCTTTGCGTCGACGGCAAAACAAAAACATGGCTACAACTACAGAAAACAAGAAAACTACTGCTGCACAAATGGGAACCATCAGGTAAACTTTTTCATAGAACTCTGCCTCTTGCTTGTGAAGTACTTTTAATGGTTTAATAGTACCTGTAAAAAATTATTTCTTTTTAAGCATTTTGTCTGATTGAAGGAAACAAAATTAAAATGGAGAGAGAGATCATCTGAATGAGAAATAGAATTATTTCATAATTTAAAAAAAAATGCATCATATAATTTTATACTAGAAGTGACATAAATTAGCGCTGGTTAGTAAATAAATAAATGTGATACAAAATTATTTTTTTTTTTTTAAATTTCAGCAGATCAATCATAAAGTGACAAAAAAATTGCTTTGTTTTAGACATGATTATTTTTTAAAGTTTAGAACATACATTTAAAAAAAAACCCAAAAACAACAGATGTTAGGTCTTGTAACTTACTTCCTGCAAATGTCAATGTGGCGAATTTCAGCTGGCTAGTGGTAGAGCCAGCATCACTGTGGGCACTGACATCCATAATATACCAGGTTGCAGGGAACAAGTCTTGCACCACAAACAATGTCTAGAATAAACAACATAAAAATACATACAATCAAGTGTGAATAAGAATTTAATTTAAATGGAAATGAAACTATTTAATAAGTTTTACAAAATGAAAACAGTAGTAGATGATGCACAGCAATTGAGATCACTGATGTCATTTTGCTAAAAAAAATAATTAGTGTTTACCGTATTTGGCTGAATGTTGTTGTTGACCAACTGCCAGGTCTCGTCTCCCCAGACATGGTACTTGACTGAAAAAAATCTGATAGGACAGCCTGATGTCTGCCAGGAGCTGAGATCAAGGGTCACGGAGGTGGCATTGACAGAGGCCAATAGTAAGCTTTGCGGTGAGATTATGGGAGCTGTAAGCATAAATTTAGTTATTATAAATAATCACCAATTAAAATGATATTAATCTCTCTGTATTTATTTATTTATTATAATTCAATAATCAGAGGTGAAATAAAAAGCTTACCAGAGCCATTAGTCCTGGCCGTAACGGTTTCAGAGTCCAGACTGTCCCCTAGCTTATTGAAAGCATGAATCATGAATTTGTACTGTGTTCCACACATTAAGTTGTTGGCAATAAAAGTTCTATTCTGTGGGCCAAAGGTTAAAGATTTCCACCCATTGTGCTCTTTTTTGTAGTTCAACACAAAGCCTATGAAATAAGTGAATTGTGTTTATTCACAAGTGAAATAAAAACATAGTAGGTTTACCAACACCATTATGGTGCATATAATTTAGTTTCATTATTAATTCATATTTGTAAAAATAAAATAAAATTTTCCCTATGAAAAGAAATCTTTTTCTTCTAAAAATACCATGGATTTTTTTTAAACTTTCCGAATGACAGCATACATTGAAATGTGGAGAGCGAAGTATTGTTGTTATCTGCTGGGCTTTTTTTTTTTTTGACAATATTTTTGCATTGTTTTCTCTAAAACACTGAGGTGATGTTTTTAAATTAGAATAAAAAGTCTTGCGGTCTAACCTTGTATAGGACTGCCACCATTGCTACCAGACAACCAGTTGACCTGTATTGTTGTAGTTGTGGTCAATACTAAATAAAGATGAGGTGGATGTGGTGGTGCTGTTGAAGAAGTAGATAATTAGAACTATGTCATCATCAAAATATACAAACATTAAAAGCCAATAATACTTAATGAGTAATATCAGTTGATTAATGATAAAGAATTTTTTTCTCTTTGGGATAGTAAGATTTTTAATTTAGTTTTTCTTTGTACACTTTAAATAAGTATTTTACTTAATATATATTAATGTAGTCTCATTTAAATTACTTACTCCCTTTATGATCACCAACTGCCGAAAGGAGAAAAAAAAAATAATCAATCATTGTTATTGCCAAAATCTTTAAAAACTAAAAATGCTTAATAAAAGTTAGTAATGCAATAATATACAAAGTCTAGTTTTATCATATATTCTGCTAATTTTCGTCTTTATAACCAAGCTTTAATTAACGTCTTTAAAATGGGCTGGGTGCATTTTTGAATATCAGAATGTAGAAAGATACTCACCTTGAACTCTCAATGTGTATGAAATGTGACTGCTGCCGTGGGGGTTCTCAGCAAAACATGAATAGTTGGCGGCATCAGTGCCAGTTACTGAGGTGATGTGAAGAGAGCCATCATCAGTCATGTAGATTCTCTCTGAGTTAATAATGGGCTGATTTCTAGCATAATAAATAATAATTTTCATATGAATGCTGAGTTTTTAAATGATTATGTACAGGTCTTACACAGCTATGTGACCCGACATACTAGTAGCACACAGCTGTTGACATATGAGATATACATTTACCTCAGTCTCCATTGTACGTTTGGCTTTGGTTTGCCAACAGTTACACATGGCAGTGTGACATCTTCATGCCAAGAAACTGTCAGGATATCATTGAAGCTGGCTATCCTAGCTGGCGCTATTGAAACAGACAAAAAAAAACAGTTGCTTTTTATCTTTCTCTGAACAATAGAAACCATAAATTTCTGAATGAATGTACCCAATGTTTTTATTTATAACATAATGCAATAGTTTCCAAAAATATGATGATATTTATTTTATACTGATGCTACTATAATGCCAATGAGCAATAAAAAAAATTAAACATTAAATAGCTTCTGAAATGTTCTTTGTTATGCATATATCAAGAATAGGAATCTGAAAGAAAAATTATAAAAAATTAAGCAAGTTCAAAATTTTACTATATCCGAGATCATTCTGGGGACATGTTAAAAATCTGTAATTGTTAATTTTTTTTTTAAAGATTGACTTTCTTACCAACAATCAAGGTACTAGCGCCAATATATTTTGTTGTTTTGCCTTCTCCCATGGCAGTGGAGGCAGAAGCCCTGAAGGCATAATCTCCGCCACGCAAGAGGCCAGCCATCATGTAGTTTGTGACATTAGGCCCCAGTTCAAAGACAACATCTTCAACCTAATCTCAGAATAAGTACACCATGTGTCAGTAAAGATATATTCAGAGAAATGTTTTTTTTTTTTTACAATACTGATTATTTAAATGTCTGTTTACTCCCTTATAATGAGTTTAATAGAATATGTATTCACCGGTAGCATAAAAACTAAAAAGAAACACACAGAAAAACTTGTTTTAGAAAATCTTGAATACATGCATATTCATAGAACAAAGATTGTTTTTATTATTATATATTTTATTTATTTTTACCTCAGGAGAACTTTGATTGTTGAAATACAAAGAGTATTTAGTGATGATGCCATTTGGTCTGGCTGGTGGGGTCCAAGACACCATAATGGCGGTGTCATTAGTTGCTAAAGCTTTAATATTTGCAGGAGAGTCAGGAACTAAAAAAGAAAAAAAAATGCATAAGCTAGTTCAAAAGACTCAGAATAACAACTAAAACTTAATGAGTCTTACTTACTGTGTAGCCGTGAAATAATGTTACACGATTGGCATGGCACAGATTCCCCTCAATACTTACCATCTTCCCTGGTCCTGACATACACTGGGGTACTTCTCACGCCCTCTCCTTTTCTTGTATAAGCCAGAACCTGAATACTATAGTTGGTAAATTTCTCCAGTGAAAACAAGACAATCTCCAGTTGACTGGATGTCTGGAAGTTGGCATCACTTTCATCTATTAAAAAAAAGAAAGACACAGGTTTCATTATAGAGAAATTAAATGATTCAATAACCACCGTAGACATTATGTCATAACAAACATCTTGTGCAATTTATTTGAGAGAAAACATCTGACACAATAGGCTAGCATCTTGTGCTCAAGCACAAAAGCCTGTGGGAAAAAAGAAAAGCCACAATAAATAAAGCGTTGTCTTACCCTCATCTAGTCTGACAGGCTTGTACAAAATTTTATATCCTTGTAAAATCCCATGCAATGTAAACAAAGGTGGTGGAGACCAGGCGACTTTGATGCTCTCGGAGCTCAAAGGTGTGGCCTGCACTCCCTCAGGGGGTTGACTAGGAACTGAAACAGTGAAGCCATATAATTAAATAAGTTTAAAAAAAAACTATATAAATAAATGCTGTTATTTGAACAAAAACTTCTATTTAATACCTGAATGGTCTTCTAATATTTTATAAAAAAAAAATTATTCATGATTAGCTCATATATGTATATCTCAGATGAAAATTTATTTTATTTCTGAAATTTTTATGTTTCAATTTATGCAGTAACAAAATTTATAACATCAGCAAGCTTATCACATTTTTGGTTTTGCATGCTTCAAATTTTAAAATAATAGAACTAGACATAATAAATTCAGATTTATCAGTTACAATGAGCACTTTGTTCATCTGGAAAGCTTACCATCTTCAAGTGTAAAAACATTCAGGTTGACAGATGCTGGGCTAATGCCTTTGATGTTGTATGCTTTGACATGCACAGTGTACTGAGTAAACTTCTTCAGCTTGCCAATGGTGTGTTCAGTGGGAGACTTGCTTGGGTCAGTGCCATCCTGGACCTCATGAGTCTGGTAGATGAACTGTGCTGGGCTCTGTGTCTCCTTGTAGCCGATGTAGTAGCCAAGAATTTTGCCATTTTGATAGCCTAAAACTGGAGGCTGGAAATGTATAAAAATGAAATAAAATGATGAAGGAGATGTTTTATTTTTAATGAACTACAGAAATATAAAAAATATACAATCAAGAGGATCCCATCTACATTTAAAATAACATATGTTGCGAGGAAAAATAAAAATTTAGACATTTGAATGAAAATAAAATATTTTTTAAGCAGACTGCAAGGCTTAAAAGATAAAAGTCTAAGACAGACTGAATAAAAACAACTATACAGAACATTAATTATATGTGGTTGATTATTTAAAAAGAATATTGGTTAAGCCTAAATCTAAAAAGAATATTGGTTAAGCCTCTTGGTCAAGGAGACGATGAAAGTCTGCCACTCAACAGACTATCCCCCCCTGGTTAGTAACTTATGTTCAGTCATAATGTAGCTCAGCTTACCTCCCACATAACCTTCAGAGCCTGGGAACCTATGGCTTGTACAGTCACTCTGTCTGGAGGGCCAGTGGGTGCTGCAGAGACAAACAAATGTTTGGGTGGTAAAGAGTAGTTTAGTTTTATGAAACATTGGTTTTAAGATTTTTTTTTTTTTTAAATAGTGAAAATATATATATATATCATGAACAACATACCTTCTTCTTCTAAACTGGCTTCAGCAATCTCACTTGGTTCACTGTAGCCCACTGTATTATTAGCCAGGACACGAATGTGATATGTGAATGAAGGCAAGAGATTCTCCAGGACAGCCAGCTGTTTGGGGAGAGCAACTGTAATATTGGGCAGCACACCTTGCCACACATCTGTGAGTATAAAATTACCTAATAAATGGAGATGGTCGTTTCATTAAAATGAATATTTACAATATAAAATTCTGGATTTCATTCAAAGCTGTTAACTGCTCTTTAAATTCTAAAATACAAAGTCATCAATGGCTGATAATGTTGTTAACAATTTAATACATGAAGAATTGAAATTTTTTTTCCCCATCAAAATCTGATTAACAGTCAGACAATTAGGTGGGGGGAAAAAAATCCAAGCATTCAGCTCTACCTGTGCTATTCTTGTACTGGACTGTGTAGCCAATGATGGGACTGTTGCCATCAAATGGCGCTTCCCATGTCACCACAGCACTGCGACTAGTTATGTTCATCACTGTCACTTTACTGGGAGGTTCTGGGGGCTCTAGAACAAATTTAAAAATTAATAAATTTAACAAGTAACAAATATATTAAACATACCATGTAGATTTTTTTTAACACTGACTCACAAATAAGGTTCAATAATATTTTTTAATCATCTAGTAAAAAAACCACTTGGCATAATATTCTCAGTCATCCAATCAGAATATGTATATTCTTATATATAATTATCAAACTCTGCACTTTACAACTTTTTTAACCTTTCCTTAAAGAGTCCTTTCTTTATTCTGATTTTACTTTTTGTATAATTCTCTTAATTTAATTCAGTTTTTAATTTACTTTTATTTTTCTGGCATGGCCACTGAGTTACTGGGCACGTTAGCCCATGGGTTTCAGCTTGTAAACCACTTATCTGACTAATCCAGTGAGAACATTCAAATCAGCGAAATGATTTTACTACCAAAAACTGAAGTGTAACATGTGAAAAAAAATATATCTCTGCCTCATGAAAGCCTGTTCATCAAAATATAACTCACCATGCACAACAAGGTAGTTAACCAGAACCCCGTTTCCAAAGTTATTTTTGGCGTTACATGTGTAGAAGCCAGAGTCGGCCCTAGTGGTTGGGTTCAGAGTCAGTTGAGAGAGTTTACCGCGTGGAGTTGACTGGGAAACTATCTTAGCCCTGAGATAAAAAAAAAAGAGACTTCAGGTGATTCATGACAAAAAGTAATACTGTAGTTTTAAATCTACCATGCAGCCTTACTATTCTCATACTTGATATTTCATTTGGGCTTTAAAATGAATCTACTTGATTTACAAGTTTATCAATCTAATCTGTATTATGATCAAGCCGAGTTTAAAAAAAAAGCTTAATAACAAGCTTAGCCTCAATTTTCAGTAATGAATTCAAAAGCAAAAGGATTTTAGTTAAGTTTATTCATCAGCTTTATTACAAGTCTAGTGTAAGTTTAGTCTCAATTTTATCGTATGGAATTAAAAAATAAATGGATTTCAATTAAGTTAAATCGTCAAGTGCTGAGACTGAATCATGCACAAAATCACTCAGTTTTACCTTTCATTGGTAGGTGATGTGTTGATTGGTGAGCCTTGAAAACTCCAGGAAATGGACAGCGGCTTATCACCTACAGCCTGGCACTCCAGAGTGACACTCTGACCTTTCATGACGGTGTAATTGTGTTGGGGCTCGTTAAAACGTGCAGGAACTGGAAATAAATGTGTTAAACAAATAAAGCTCCGCAACCATAAAGAAAACATAATTAAAAAAACAACAACATTAAAACCTAACTTTCTTTGCTTCATATTAACATAAATAATAATAATAATAAAAACTCACTGTGTACATTGAGGTGTATAACTTTACTGATGTCAAATCCAACTCCATTGCTTGCCTGGCATAGATAGTAGCCATGGTCTTCCTCCCTGGCATTGTTAATAACTAGTGTCCCATTGGAGTGTAGCTGGCGATGGTCTTGGTTTGGGTCAAATGTCAGCTGCTGATAGCTGTGAGGAATAAGACCCTCTGCCTTCTTCCAGACTACCTGGGGATCAGGAGTACCATCTGCCTGACAATCCAGTTGTACAGATTCATAAAGAATAACAAAGGAATCTTCAGGCTCCATAACCCATCTTGGTGGCACTAGAAGAATGCACATAAAATATTATGCTATATTAAAAATATAATTAACAATCTATATAAATTAAAATTTAAATGGTATTCAGTTCTGATCTAATAACTCTGATAGTTCTTCTCCAATTGCCTTGAAATTTACAAAGAAAATTTCAGTAAACTACTTGGAGTGTTTATATATATACATTTTATATAGATATCACATCTATTAAAATTAAAAATAATATTTATTGATCGGTTTGGTAAAATTTTGTTGTAAATCAAAAGTCACAGAGTGCTAACTAATATTTCATCAGTATTGGCTTAAAAATAAACCAATCTGACGTGTGCAAAGCAATATTTAGTCAGTTTTTTTTTTATTAATCAAATGGTATCGTATAATTTTTCTCTTAATTTTAGTGATTATTTTTTTGTAAAAACTACGGGAATTAAATCTCTTTCACAATACACAAAAATAGTATCTTTCTGCGCATGTTCTAGAAATTGCTTCTCGCATGGACAGTTATATATTTCCTAGAGTCTGGAAACCAATCTGTTTATATGCAAAAACAATGGAACAACAAAAAATATTGTCAATCCAAAAGCACTGCATTAATGGACATAACAGATTATTAACTAATCAGTATCATAAAATTGTTCTTACTTAAGTGATTATTCTTTTGTATTCAGATTAAGAATGCAAACTAATATTTATTTTGTTAGATTTTTAATATACTGTTTAAAGCTCTAAATGATTGATAATTATTTTACTAAAAATTTGTCTGTGTGTTTCTTTTTTTAATGAACAGAATTAGAAACGAGGGCTTTCTCAATAATTACTATTACATTAAAGTAAGCTTAGCCACTGCAACGCATGGCTAGGTACAGTGTGTTATGTTTATAAATATTTTATTCTTCACCTTTAATAAAACTTCTATTGTAACTAACAGGAATACAATTCTAATAGTCACAGAATAACAGTGTGTCAATAGCTTTCAGGTTTAAAAAATTCTGTAAAGTTTACAACAATACATAATAAAAAGAATTACCATCAATATGTAAGGTGGCTGTGTAATTGACAGAAGCTGCAGCATTGCTCACATAGCAGGTGTAATTACCATCATGTCTGGGTGTGGCGCCATTGATAGACAAGATGGAATAATCTCCTAGTTGCTGAAAAGAAATAAAAAAAATCAGTACATAATATATAAATATATACATGTATATGTATATGCTATATTCTACAGCCTCGGAAAGTTCAATTGAATTCTATGAACTTAGGACAACCAACCTGAATACGAATTCCCAGGTCCTGTGGAATGGTACGCCCATCCTTTTCCCACTGGATAGTTATAGGGAGATCACCACTGATTATCGCACAAGTAACTAGGATTCTGTCCCCTTGTTTACGCTGCCTAAAGTGGAATGGGTCAATGACTGGTGGTTCTATTGTAAAAAAGGGAAAAAATTTAAAATGTTAACAGCATTTAGTTGTATTTTATTTCAAGTAAATGATTTACATTTTAAGTATGGACAGACCACATGAACTTGAAGACTGTGTATTTGGAACTTACCTACAACAGCTATGTGCATGCTCTTCTCCATGCCCTGCTTCTCTCTGTTGCGGGCCACACAAGTGTACTGACCGGAGTCGTCTCGCTGGACATGACGAACGACCAAGGTTCCATTTTCTAGGACACTCTGTCTGTGGTTGATGGGCAGCTGTGCAGTACCTGAAAAACATATTTTTTCACATTAAAAACATAAACTGAAGGATCATAAATAGAAAAGAACCAGCAGGAATAATACACACTCAGTTTGCTTACCTTTATACCACTGGATGGAATCAAGTGGATATCCAGACACATAGCAACGCAGTGACAGGTCTTTACTCGCAGTTGCCGTCACATTAGGCATTGGCTTGATAAAAGGAGTACCTATATTGTTAAACAATAAAAAAAAAAAATGCATGAAAATATTGTCAGTAACAAAGTTAATTAGTGTGTGAAGTCCCTTATAAGGATGAGACAAAAATATCTTAGATACTATAAACCACTAATGGGGCGATTTTTTATGGCGCCCTTCTTTTATTCCCAACAGAGCCATAACAAAATTGCGAAGAAATAAACAGGACTGAAAAGTTCGGTTGCACATTATTTTTTGAAAAACGATATTTCACAATCTTTGAAGGCCATGCAACCCTTAATCAGATTCTACCATGGAAACTGTAATGCCAACCTCTGGGAGTAAAGTTATTTTTTTCCTGGAATGGTTGTGGAGTCCATAAAATGGGGTGCCAACATTTATAACGTAGTCAGTATTTCAACATTTTGAAAAAAATAATTATACAACATTCTTACAAGTAACTTGTTATAAACCAGAAAGATAGAAATATTTTGTGAGCTTGTATTCTGCTCTGAGACCAACCATAAACATTGAGTCTGTTGGTGTGTTTGGCCAGCCCAACTTTACTGACACCATAACAAGTGTACTCCCCACCCAGCGCCACCTCTACTCTAGTGATATTCACGTAGCTCATGACATCCCCTTCGGTGGTGATGAAACTGTTCCAGGCAATGGACGGATCTAATGGGAGATCAGCACCATCTAATGACCAGGTCACCTAAGAAAATTATAAAAATTCAACGAGAGTTTAAAATAATGAACGATGCTTCAGTTTGTAATCAGTGATATTGATAGTGTCATTGTAAAAAAAGTTTTAATTTTGCTTTAACATTTAACACATAATAAAGGTAGAAGCAATATCCTTATACAAGTTTAAAAATATTTAAATACTGATTTTTTTTTTAAATTTTACTTTAAAAAAAAACACGTATGAAATTTTTTAAAGTTGAGAAAATGTAATAAAAGTTAAGTATTAACTGAACCATTATACGCACACACACACAAATACAGACAATGGATTCTAAAACAATAATAGAAAATGATGTATGCATTGTTATATTTACCAATGGGACAGGGTTTCCAGAGAAGCGACAGTGCATGGTGACCTTCTGTCCGGTCTGAACAAACTGTTCTTGGAAACCATCCAACCACACAGGCTGTGCAGCTGCAGATGTTAAAATAAAAAAAAATTAAACGACAGTTTGAAATTTTAAAAGAAGGTAACAAGCGCAACAGATCCAATTATTATTTTTTGAAAACACATTACATTATTCACTGATAACAATTATGATTCCTCAGTGAAAAATATTAAAAAGCAATAACGATTCTGCATGGAACTAACCTCCCAAAGACAACTGCCCAGCACCTTGGGCAGAGTCTCGGTCATTTCCCACAAAGCACTGGTACATCCCTTGGTCCGATCTGGTCACGTCCTTGACCACCAGGGTGACATTGTTGACCACATAGATCCTTTTGTTTGAGACAACTGCCCGGCCATTTTTAAACCAGATGACTGAGTTGATTGGATGTCCGTAGGTGGTACAGTTGAATACTGCCATATGGCCAGCATCCACTATCTGGTCAGACGGCTCAATCAGAACTGAAAGAGGGGCTGGGGGAGTAAAAAAAAAACAACATATAATTAATGGAATATAAAAGCATTTTTTAAAATTAGAGGCAGAAACTCGCCATGAACCTATTTAACAAAATGGTGTATACAAACTGGACTACGGGCCACATATGAAACAATAATTATTTGATTCTTTGAATTTTTTCTAAAGAATTATTGTCTTTTTAATTATGACGTTAATGATAGATTACTTTACTAAAAAAAAAAGGAAAAAGGATGAGTCATGGTTATCAAGTGTAAGTTGAAACAAAAATAAAGAGCTATTTTGATGTAATAATCTTAATTACATACACTTGCTAGTTACTGATTTGAGTGATAATATATATTATATTAACGTACAAGTTACTGTCAAGTATGTTATTGATGAGTCATGGGCATGACTGTTGATGCTGGTGCAGGTATATTCTCCACTGTCATGAACTGTGGCATTCTTAATCAGCAGGTTGCCCCCTCTAGCGGCCAACCGCCAGCCATCAATGGCAAGTGTGATGGAGTCTTTCTTCCAGGTGAATCTAGGTGGAGGGTAGGCCTGACTGGCCACACAAGGCAATTCGATGCTCTCCCCTTGACTGATGGTGACAGAAGGTAAGCTGTCATGGATAATGGGGCGCTCCCCACCAGCTGGTGGCTCTAGAAAGGGGAAACATTTTGTAATGTCAACTTAAATCAAAGATGTTTCAGTTATTTTACAGATGTGCCAAATGTAATAGAGAAGTAAAGTTCCTAAGCCCTACAAAGGCCACTGGGGCAAAGTTCTATATAAAGTTAATAAATATATTTCTAGTCTTTTTAATAATATTTTATTTTTGAAGTTATAAGCATAAATATATGCTTAAATATTTAAAAATAACTAAACAGAAGTCCAAACTAATAAATGCAATAGTGACATAAAGAACTGTTAAAGATAATAACAAATTCAATAAATCTATATGCAAATATTTACTACGAATTTTTTATTATAATCTAATTTCTAAAGTATCCAATAAATAATCAAAATCATAAAAAAAAAGCAATCCAAAATTCAACGAACCGTGGATTCGAATGGTGGCCCCTTTGCTTGTCCTGTTCTCTCCGGTGAGTACATTGCGTGTGACGCATGTGTATAGAGCTGACATACCTGTATCTTCATCCTGGACGTTTCGGATGTGCAGTACCCCGTCTTGTAAGATACTCACTCGACCATCTAAAGATAAGAAAATAACTTTGTCATCATTTTGTAGCAGACGATTAGGAGTTTCCTTTAGATTTTTTTTAGTAGTCTTTCAGAATTGAAGATCTACAATGCCAGATTTTTTAAAATCTTTCGTTTTTTATTTACGTAGATAAAATAGCAATAAACATGGCAATATATAAGCAGCAAAATAGTTGTCAATTTCAACTTGTTTAAAAATTCGATTATTTAAATAATTTTAATAGGCATATTATAATTAAAAAAAAAGCGAATCAAAACGGACAAAGAACCGCGTCAAATTGAAGAAAAACACGATTTGTTTAGCTAATTTGGTTCCAGTATGTGTGTTGAAGTGTATATAAAGTGCCATAGAGTTTGAGAGTGTCACTTTCGGTAAAGGCAGCCTTAGCTAAATACGCCTGGGGCTGTCGCTCAGTTGCGCCCCCCCCCCCATAAGGATGCTACTGCCTAGTCTGAGCGGGTTCTGCAACGCGAAGACTAGAAAGAATTATAGATGTCTTGTCATTTCATAATTTTTCCCTCAACAAGCTTTATTCGGGGAGGGGTATGGGGAGGACCAATGTTCCCTCTAAGCTGAGCGCGAATTCAGAGCGTCGCTCATACTACATATACGATCGCTCACTCCGACGGACGACATCGCTTAAATCGCTCACAAATTTTGGCCTCAACAAAATGTCGCTCAGCGACAAAATATTTTGCTCTTTTCATACCACACCTTAGAGGGAACATTGGGGGGGGGGGACCTCAGTAGCAGTGTGCTGGTAAGGTCTCTCTATGTAAAGAATATCTGAGAGGGAAAAGCTTTGAATATTTTCAAGAAGAGATATCGCGTCACAGGAAGTACTCACGCATTCCTCTCTTGATATACGGATGTTCAACCCGCGGTCCGCTTAAGGTCTAATATAAGTATATATATATATATATATATATGTGTGGCCCTTACTGTGTAATCTTATAAAATACAATAAGCTACAGTTTGACTTTTCGTTTTATTTTACACTTGTAATTATTCTCAACATTGTGCCTCATAAAAGACTCGTTTTTCTTACAATGCGGCCGAGGGGGGGGGGGCTTAAAGGTTGGACCCCCCCCCCCTGTGCTAGTTTATCCTTCTGTTGTAAGATCACACGGACACGTCAGAATTAGGACAGACGCCCGGGCTGGGCACACGCACGCACGCACACAACTGACCTGATCTCAACTCCATGTCACCGCGGGTCCACCCGATCACCTTGACGTAGTCCGTGACGTAGTGCGGGTTGATGACGCACCTGAGGACGGCCGTGCTGCCTCGCATGACCCACATGTCATTCAAGGACACGTCGTAGTTCGTGTACTGCTCAACCAGAACTGCAAAAAAAAAAAGAGAAGTAGATGACACTCGAATTAAAGACAAACAAACAAAACAAAAACAGAGCAACAATGGCTAAGAAAATGAACCCCCCCCCCAGCTCCCAACAAAAACAAAAACAGAATTGTATTAGGATCGCCATTATCAACATAATTATTGTTATCAGCGATAGCCCGACAGGCTGTGCAATGAATGATCACAGAGGCCGGTGAAAGAGAGTGATCCGAATTCCCATAATCCCACCAAGTCCCGGTGTTTGTTCTATGCGTTTCGCTTTCACTCACCCGATACTCAGTACAATTATCTCGTCTGCAAAGCTTGACTACACCGACATCCGACCGAGAGGTGGGTTTGTTCTACTCATGAACATTTGTTTCAGTGAGGATTAGAGGCAAACATTGTGCAGATAGTTGCGGGTGACGCCGAATGACACTATCATGTTCACCCCCCCCCCCCCACACACACACCCCGTTTTGTGGCCAGGCGATACACGATGAGTAAAAGATTAACAAACAGCGTGTGAGTGAATGCCGCGTTTGGAAAGGGGTGGGGGTGAAGACCATTTAAAGGGAGAACTAGAACAATTTCATATAATAGAACTTACGAAATCTTTCTTTCCGACAATCAATCCATCCACCCATCCATCAATTATTTATTATAACTGGTTACCCATCCATGTAGATAGGCGGGAAGAAAGATAGATACAAAGATAATCACGCACACGCACACACACACACAGAGAATCGGACTAGGTCAACGGCACACGTCCACCAGAAGGAAGCAGATCTAATGATGACCACTCGATGGCCTTGAGCCGCTGCTTCAAGGGCAAATTAAAAGCGCGTGTGGCCCGTTGTCAATATCTGCTTTCGGCCGAACACACACAGTGGAGAGTGGATGGCAAGGGGGTGGGGGCCAGTGAAGCATGTATATGGGGGAGGAGGGAGGGGGATAACACGTGTGTGTGTGTGTGTGGAGGGGGGGAGAGAGGCGATGTACACAGAGATCAAGCAAGGCTTCTTATTTATGTTTTTTGA
Organism: Bulinus truncatus; assembly: GCA_021962125.1. Classification (NCBI taxonomy): domain Eukaryota; kingdom Metazoa; phylum Mollusca; class Gastropoda; family Planorbidae; genus Bulinus; species Bulinus truncatus. Next base: position 2,261,689 of record JAGDYQ010000065.1, on the reverse strand, counting down.
AGGAAAGTACAATTGAATATGGACTAAACGCAGTTTTTTTTTTTGTAGTTTTAAAGAAGAATATATCGCAACAATTAATAGGAGAACACAGACGGTCTAAATCAGCGGCCGGCAATCTTACAACCTCACGGTCCACTATACTTGACAGCTTTACTACCGCGGACCACCGAATTCACAGCTTTCATTCCAGCGGACCACGGAATGTAAATTAAACAGAATGCGGATCGTCGATTTCCCCCCCCCCCCCCCGAACGCCGCCATATTTGTGTATTTATGCCGCCATTTTGTGTATTTATGCCGCCATTTTGTGTATTTATGCCGCCATTTTGTGTATTTATGCTAAGTGTAACAATATGCAGGAGCTACACTATTTAAAAAAAAAAAAAAGGTAAAATAACACAAATGGCGGCCATTTCTTTACTCCTTATAAGAAGACCTTTTAAACAGCGATGCCATTTCTGTATGAGTGATATTCCGAGCAGCGGACCGCTAAGTTCATTTCTGTGGACCAATAAATCCACGAGCTTATTCCTACGGACCACTACTTTTTTTTTTTAATCCCCGCGTCCCACTTCAATGTGTGTGTGTGTGTGTGGGGTGGGTATGAGTGTGTGTGTGTGTGTGTGTGTGTGATTGCGAGTGTGTAGTATGTTTTAATAACAAAAAAAAATCTATCCGTGCTTAAGTTCGATAAATAGTTTTCGCGTAATTTCGTGATTTCTTTTTGCAAATATCCTCCCGCGGACCAGCAAAAAAATGTTCTCGTGGACCACTCAATGCCCGCAGACCACCGGTTGCCGACCGAAGGTGGAAAAAAATGTTCTCGTGGACCACTCAATGCCCGCAGACCACCGTTTGCCGACCGAAGGTGGAAAAAAATGTTCTCGTGGACCACTCAATGCCCGCAGACCACCGTTTGCCGACCGAAGGTGGAAAAAAATGTTCTCGTGGACCACTCAATGCCCGCAGACCACCGTTTGCCGACCGAAGGTGGAAAAAAAATGTTCTCGTGGACCACTCAATGCCCGCAGACCACCGTTTGCCGACCGAAGGTGGAAAAAAATGTTCTCGTGGACCACTCAATGCCCGCAGACCACCGTTCGCCGACCGAAGGTGGAAAAAAATGACAGTGAGCTGATCCAAGTGGAACGAGCGCTGACCCAAACACTACACGAGAATATGCCCGTAAAAAAAAAACAAACAACAAATGACGAGGGTTAATTTTTGAAGTAGTCGTCACCTGTTCATCAATAATGTAACACCACACGACTGGTCATGAAATTATGGGGAAACGACGAGAAAGGAAAATAACGCGCACGGTGTCGACGAAATGAACAATGAAACGTCAAGTGTTATGACATATCGGTTAAATAAAAAATTAAGTCTTATTGCATCGTTACACACAGAGCCGCACTTGGGTATCCGGTGGCGTAGTTGAAGGGGGCTTGGGGGGCGGGGGCTAAGATTCAATATGAATTAAACAATGGGATGGTGCCCTAAGCTGCCTGTACATGGTGAAAAGTATTCCTCTTTTATTTCCCGTAATTTTTTAGAAATATTTAGAAAATGGTTATGTCAGAACCTATATAAATGTATGGGTACGGAATGCTAATGTCAGAACCTATATAAGTGTATGAATATAGAATGCTAATGTCAGAACCTATATAAGTGTAGGCTAATCTAAGTCACCGGAAACAAGCCTGAACGTGTTTGTGTGTATGTGTGTTTTGTGTACGACACATCTTTTATCAATTACACGTTTTTTTGTGCATACCCCCCCCCCCAATTGTTATCAGTGGCATAATACATCTTGTAATTAAATTAGATGCTAAGTTGGTGGGATAGTTTTTATTTTCAGAAAAAAAAAACCAGAAGAAGGAATTAAAAAAAAAAACGTGCACGGGCGAATAGCCTTAAATGGTGACACACACAGGTTCGCGCATGCGCGGGACAAACGATGCCCCGGAGATGTTCCGTGTTTTGTAGTATCTCTTGAGGCCCGCGTCACACACCGGCACAAATGAACTGCATGGTTTTAATTGGGTTTTATAATCCCTTTGGGTATCATTACTCCAATCATTTCCCCTCTTGCAGCCCCCTCCCCCCTTCCCCCTTTCCCCCGGGCCCATATTTTCCTTCTATGCATCCTTCTATCCGAGTATTTTTTTTATCCCCTGTTGTATACTTCTCCATCTCTCCATGTATCTTCTGTTTCCACCCAAAAGGGGGTGTGGTGTGTATTATCATCCTGGGAGAAATTTACAAGAACCAAAAAAAAAAAAACAACAAAACTACAACAAACAAACAACAGAAAACAAACAAACAAACAAACAACAGAAAACAAACACAAACCGTTGACCAGTAGAGAATTTTTTTTGAAAGTTCTTTAAACGCTTTGGTATTTTCATCTCTTCTCAAATGACACGACATTTGACAGACTACATGTCTTGATTATCTATCTATCTATCTATCTATCTATCTATATATATATATTACACGGAAGCACCACTGGAGATATAGCCCGGGGGGGGGGGAGGCTTTCACCATGACCTGAAATATCTACTGATCAACACCGGAGATCGAACCAGGGACCTTCAGAGCGATGGTCGAGCGCTTTCAATGTAACAGAGTAAAGTGTACTTGGCAGGCGTTTAGTTTTTATTTAAACTCTAGATTAGCTCATACCTTCTTCTACCTTTGGCTCTACAGCCCATTTAGGGCCCTGGCAGCCCCGTAAAGTGAAAATTCTACAGCAGGGGCCAGGAAAATAGCAGGGGGGGGTAGGAAATAAATGTTACTAAGTAGAGCAAACAAACAAAGGGGGCCAGACAAAGCACAGGGGGGCGGCCCCCTGCCCCCCCCCCCCGCACGCTGTGGGCCTAGACCCTGACCTGACATACTACTCTTCTCCACTTTTGCCGATCCATGGTCTTCTTCTTCCTCCAATATTTCACTCCTGTGTCTTTAACGTCTTTCTCCACTCCCTCTAACCAAACTTCCTTTAAAAAAAAAAATTGCGCCCCACCCCTCCCCCGGGGCAACACTTATCGGTCGTTGACCCCCAATGTTGATAAACATAATGTTGATCTTTTTTTTTATATCGATAATTGATTTATAACATAAGTTGATCAACTTCTCCCATAATTACGTTTGATAAACAACAATGTATCTATCACTCATTACATGAGACAATGGGCTTTGTAAATAAAATAAAAAAAAGAAAGCCAACAGATAAAGCCCAGGTCATAGAAATGTTTAATAGCAATATAGTAATTACCCAATAATGTCCGTACAACCCTCACACAATCTCTATCTCTCTCTCTCTCTCTCTCTCTCTCTCTCTCACACACACACACACACACACACACACACACACATACTTTATTTGTTTAATAAAAGCGCTTAAAGGAATTGAAGGGCATGCTCGGGATGACGTCATCAATATATGCTTCCCCCCCTCTCCCTCCATAGCCAAGGTGCGATATTTGAAGAAATGAGAGAAAACAGAATGGGAGATGAGAGATGCACGAGGAGAGCAACCGTAGAGACTGAAAGAAGAGAGAGAGGGGGGGGGGGGCGGCGGCATCATAAAAGGGGAATCATGTTAGCGATCGAATACAATCTCATTAAACACTAAATAAAACACGATTACAATATCGGATTTTCCCGGACGTAAGAAGCATTAGAAAGAGAGAGAAAAAAAAACAACAAAAATCTGAGCGACCAATGGTATTAGCCCAGGTATCGAATCCAATTTATCATCATAATTTACTTGGTAAGATTTTTTTTTTAAATGGAAGGAAACAAAGCGACCATAGCGCGTGTGTCTATTAGAGAGATTAGCTGATAGAAAAAAAAATAGCCATGGCCGACGGCAAGAAAATGGAAGGATGGCCGAGAAGTGAAGGACGCTCGGACTGTCGACCCGTGAGTCCCGGGTTCAGCCCATATCACATTTTTCAGCATACATAAGACGATCGCCATGGTAACCACAAGAGTTCAACCGGCGTCTAGACGTTACAGACAAAACTTAATTTTTCCGTGCAGTGGAATTTTTAAAATTTTTTTTTTTATTTTTGAGTTTGTGACATTCAATTAAATTATTTGTAAACAAAACACAAAGATTAACAAACACACTTCAGTCTACCCCCCAAACAAACACACACACGCTTAGCACAGTGTCCTCATGTTTTACTCTCTCCTAGATCCTTTCTCCAACTGTTGGGGAAATCTATCAACATTTCGGGAAATCTATCAATATTTCGGGAAATCTATCAACATCTCGGGAAATCTATCAACATTTCGGGAAATCTATCAACATTTCGGGATATTGATTGATGAAGTAAAGTTGTTGTTTTTTTTTTAATTAGAAAAAAAAAAGACAATCCCTACTACGGGTGAGTGTGTGTGGGGCTGGGAAGTGAATGGGGAGGGTGGGGGGGGATGGGGAAGCCAGGACAATTATCCCCCAAAAAAAGAACAAACCAAAAAAAATCGCTAATGAAAATTAGGCTGCATGACAGAAATGAGATCAGAAAATGGGGGGGGGGGGGAGAGGGAGGTAAATGGAGGGTCGGTGCTCGGAGGTGAAAAGAGCGGAGTTATCCCGGGGAGTGGGGGGTTGTGTTGCAGAGTGTCGATGTGCTCGGCACCAAACATTATCCGGGTCGTTTCTTTCATAAGTCAGACCTGACCTGGTCAAACTGTCAGCTGGACATCTACGTGGACAATGTACTATGAACGGTCTTTAGTTAGACAATGGATATGTATATATATATATATATATATATATATATATATATATATATATAGATAGATAGATAGATAGATATAGATATAGATAGATAGATATAGATAGATATATATAAAAATCACACTCCGTCATGGGCACAGCAGACGTGAAGCTTCATTCACTATTCACACACAGTTGCAGCCAAATGCTGGAACTCTTTTGAGTTCAATGGGAGCCAGTTCGGTCCTGACGCCTGGAATACTTTACCATTCACACGATGCGCTACTTTTAAACAAAAAAAATTCCACTAAAAGACACAACTCCTTCTAGACAACGTGACAGTGCTATAAATCTGGACAACCTTGACCTATGATGGTGTGACCTTCACCCCCGATTCTGTGTAGAGACTATGCATTCAAATATCAACTGTCAGAGACAAGATGGTTAAAATTTTGAAGTCTTTTTGAAAACAAAGAGACATCGATACACGCTTGGTCCAATTTCAAACCTTTTTGTCGCACCCCCCCCCACCCGAGCATAGCCCCGATGCCCAGGTCATCTTTCCCTGGCACAGTCTCCGACCCAGTTTTACCCGTCGTGTCGCATTGTTTACACCCTGCAAGTCGTCACACATGCACCAATGAAAACTATAACACACTCGATCATTACATCCCATACCCCCACACCCATCACGGACACCCAAACTTCTTCGCTCATTCCAGACAGTTGCTATTGTACCCTACGCCACATTAACCCCACCCCACCCCCCAAAAAAAAACTAAATTCCAGGTCCGAGAGTTCCTGGAGACTGCAATGACATGGATCGCAGTAACCATGCATAATGACGTGGTCATCCACACAAAAAAAAAAGAGGAAAGGAGGGGTGGGGGAAGGGGTGTGGCAAAGTTTTCTTTGTCCAGGCCCTGCATACTTTCTCCCCCCTCGGTCACGTTCCTCCAAACTCAAATGCAACTTCCCAAACAAAAAAAAATTCTATTATAAAATACAAAAAAAAAAAAATAATGAACGCCCCTACACGCCCTCAACTATCACCCACAACCCCCCCTCCCCGTCCCACCCACCTCCCCTCACATGTGCACGCTTAATTTAAGAACCGCTTGTTTCTGTGTCAGCACGCGCAGATTCAAGCCCTCCATATCGGACCCCGCCCTTCCCGGTCCCAATTACTTCGACCCCCCCCCCCAACCACACACCCACTTTCACTCCTCACCCACCCTACCGGCCATTTTCGGACACCATACTGCACAACCCCACCCCCACCCCCGGCCCCCCTCCGCCTCTGCTCGCATCATCTTTTCCCATGCACCAAATGCATTTCGTCCTTTCCTCCCTAACCCCTCCTTCTCCCCCCCCCTCCCCCAAAATGAAATGATCTGCAAGGAGCGTTTTTTTCCTTTTTTTTTTTGATGACGTGACGTCAGAAAATGCAACTCAGGGGTCGATCGTTATTGCAGTTTGTGAAGGGTTGGGCAGGGGTGGGGGAAAGGGAGGTGCCGGGGGGGAAGGGAGGTGCTGAGGGAAAATAAGGAACGTGTTCCTGTGTGTGCGCGTGTGTGTGCGCGTGTGTGTGTATGTGTGTGCTGAGGGACAGGCTCAGGACACATAAAGCTAACAATCTGAAGGACATTTTCGTTATAACCGGTGGCTTAGAAAACATCAAAATTAAAAAACAACAACAACCCAACAGCAACGAAATAAAATATTCATCTCACAGCTGACACAGAAAGTTAATTGTAGCGTTTCATTCCAAGCCATTCATTTTGACGTATATTTCGACATGGAGACAATGTAACCCAGCCTCGTCTTAGGTTGTAATCTACACTTGCCACTGCGTGATGAAAATGTAGGTTAAATAGGAAATAAAAACAGACTTTTCGCAGGATGTTTCCAAAATCTTTCGGACAACCCAGTATAAATTTGTCTGGACTATTCCGCCCTGTCTGTATCATAGTGGAAACAGGGTTTTGTATCACGGTGCAAACAGGGTTTTGTATCATAGTGGAAACAGGATTTTGTATCACGGTGCAAACAGGGTTTTGTATCATAGTGGAAACAGGGTTTTGTATCACGGTGCAAACAGGGTTTTGTATCATAGTGGAAACAGGGTTTTGTATTACGGTGCAAACAGGGTTTTGTATCATAGTGAAATCAGGGTTTTGTATCATAGTGCAAACAGGGTTTTGTTTATTCTGATTATAATATAGGGTTTGTGAGAGTGAGGGTAAACTAAGTGTATGTTTTAACAAATTACATGTTTCTACAAACGTAAATGATAGTTTTCTAGGAGACTCACACCTTCACATTTCTGGCGATATAAGAAAAACCGATGTCGTATTCATGCACACTTGCCCGTGTGCCCCCCCCCCTCGTCTGTAAAAGGACCTCATGCTTATCAGTCATTTACATTTTATTCGCTAGAGTCGTCGTAGGGACCCTGGCACGCTGGTTTACCCCGGTGGTGGTGGGTCAAAAGTCGAAAGTCCCCCCGGGACCCAGCTTGAGGGGGCCCCCAATTTTTTTTACATTAAATATTAAGTACATTATCTCATGTCATGGTGTCGAATGGGGGTGGAGGAGGGGGTAGCTCAGTGCTGCTAAAGTCGGCCCCATGCCATGCCGCATTTCCCCAAGCAAAAAGTCACGATGTTCTGCTGGGTCAAAGTTCACACTTTCCTGTGGCTGATAAACAAACAAACAAAGAAATACAACTGACTATCAAGGTTTGATTTATTATGGCGAGTAACTGAATGACTGAAGATCTGCCAAGATAAATGACGAGCCAGGGGAGGGGGGGAGGATGTAATGGTTCACAACATAAAGACACATGCATGTTGATAAAGACTGACTACCCTCCCCTTCCTCGTCCTTTTCTGTTATCATTTGACGAGTGATACTGGCACAGCGATAACACTGGCCACGGTGAATCACTGGGGGAAGGGGGGGTGGGAGAAGAGAAGGTGGGGGGAGGGAGAGGGAGAAGGGAAAGGTCTGATAACACGGTGACTCACGTGGTGATAACCGAGCAAAATGAATCCATTGCATGCTGACCTTGAATAGATCCAACAGCACTGATTCTCATCATCATTATTATTATTATTATTATTTATTATTAATTTAGAACGCATCGAGTTGCCGCCCGTCGGGTAAGACAAATTAGTTTCACGTTGGCTCAGTCTGTACAGTCGTTCATTAAGTGTACAGTGACTTTTTAAAAAAGAAACAAACAAAAGGCTCACGCTCGTCATCATGTCAGTGCTCACCCACTGCACAACGTATCCAAAAGATCCGACCGGGCCAAAGTACCAAACAACAAAAAACTTGTATGTGCGACATTCCATAATTTGTAGTGGGTCAAATGATCGTTTTCATACCGTTTGTTTTGTTTATTACTTATCAAATGGCCGTTCCCGATGGTACACACAGATAGATTTGCCAAGTGGATAAATACTAAAAATAGTGCGATTGAATACAAGCACACACAAGTTGCGGAGCTATACATACATACTCACGAAGGCTCTTTAAAAAAAAAAAAAGTTGTTCCGAGAAATGAAACGAAAAAAACAAAAAAAAAACAACAACAACGTTTTGACCACTGCCTATATAAATAACGTGACGAAAACTGTTTCCATCACCTAATTGACACACAGACTCCCCAAGTGTACTCATTTGATTCCCGACACTTCATCGTGACAGAACGACAGCCCCCCCCCCTGAAGGAAGAGGACGTGAAATGACTGCCCGTCCTAGTGGTTCACAAATTATATATGATTTCGCAATTAAAGCAACGGAGAATGGGGGGAGGGGGGGTAGAGGGGGGACAATCTCCTCTAGCTAGAAACGCATCCTCTTAACCTCTCCTCTTCCTCCTCCACTCCCCGGAGTAAGAAACAGTTAATGGGGCTATTTACAAACAAATTGAGTAGTGAGTTATATAAATGAAGAAATAAAACTGGAGGAAGGTCTACACATAGAATGGGTTGGGGTAAGGGGAGGCGGGGGGTAGGAGAAATGGAGAAGTCTGTTTAGAAATGTTCTAAAAAATGTATCATAAATATCCCAATCACTGCATCTACATTTATTGGTTTATTAATTAATCGCTCTGCATGTAGATTCAGTTTAAACATTCTATTAATAAATAATTCAACATTTTTCTTTTTTTTTTTTGTAATTTATAGAACACGGTGAGGCAAGCATCAGCAGCTCATCGGAGCTCTAATATGTCTCATGCTTTATCTGTGTGTTCTGGCCGACTGTGAGTGTCTTGTATCTGTGTGTTCTGGCCGACTGTGAGTGTCTTGTATCTGTGTGTTCTGGCCGACTGTGAGTGTCTTGTATCTGTGTGTTCTGGCCGACTGTGAGTGTCTTGTATCTGTGTGTTCTGGCCGACTGTGAGTGTCTTGTATCTGTGTGTTCTGGCCGACTGTGAGTGTCTTGTATCTGTGTGTTCTGGCTGACTGTGAATGTCTTGTATCTGTGTGTTCTGGCTGACTGTGAGTGTCTTAGATCTGTGTGTTCTGGCTGACTGTGAGTGTCTTGTATCTGTGTGTCTGTAAAGACAGGTCCGAGTAGTGTGTCTGTGAACTGTTTAAAGTGACGATGACAGACAATATTGGCAGCAAAATAAAACATTTAGCACTGTATGTGTGTGTGTGTGTGTGAGAGAGAGAGAGAGAGAGAGAGAGAGAGAGAGAGAGAGAGAGAGAGAGAGAGAGAGAGAGAGAGAGAGAGAGAAATGTTGCTGTACAAAATGTAAACATTGTGTTTTATGTTTCAAGACAGCGGTTGTTGTAGATGAAACAGTTGTTTGTTAAATTGGTACACAAAACAGTTGTTTGTTAAATTGGTACACAAAACAGTTGTTTGTTAAATTGGTACACAAAACAGTTGTTTGTTAAATTGGTACACAAAACAGTTGTTTGTTAAATTGGTACACAAAACAGTTGTTTGTTAAATTGGTACACAAAACAGTTGTTTGTTAAATTGGTACACAAAACAGTTGTTTGTTAAATTGGTACACAAAACAGTTGTTTGTTAAATTGGTACACAAAACAGTTTGTTTGTTAAATTGGTACACAAAACAGTTGTTTGTTAAATTGGTACACAAAACAGTTTGTTTGTTGGTTAAAGTCCCCTTAAACTGGTAGTTGTTTGTTAAACTGGAAGTTGAATTAAGTGTCTGATAAACTGGAAAAAAAAGAGATATCTTGTTAAACGGATAGATGAAACAGTTGTCTTGTTAAATTAATAGATATGAAACAGTTGTCTAGTTAAACGGATAGATGAAACAGTTGTCTTGTTAAATTAATAGATATGAAACAGTTGTCTAGTTAAACGGATAGATGAAACAGTTGTCTTGTTAAATTAATAGATATGAAACAGTTGTCTAGTTAAACGGGTAGATGAAACAGTTGTCTTGTTAAATTAATAGATATGAAACAGTTGTCTAGTTAAACTGATAGATGAAACAGTTGTCTTGTTAAATTAATAGATATGAAACAGTTGTCTAGTTAAATTAATAGATATGAAACAGTTGTCTAGTTAAACTGATAGATGAAACAGTTGTCTTGATAAATTAATAGATATGAAACAGTTGTCTTGTTAAATTAATAGATAGGAAACAGTTGTCTAGTTAAACTGATAGATGAAACAGTTGTCTTGTTAAATTAATAGATATGAAACAGTTGTCTTGTTAAACTGATAGATGAAACAGTTGTCTTGTTAAATTAATAGATATGAAACAGTTGTCTAGTTAAACTGATAGATGAAACAGTTGTCTTGATAAATTAATAGATATGAAACAGTTGTCTAATTGAACTGATAGATATGAAACAGATGTCTTGTTAAACTGATAGATATGAAACAATTGTCTCGTTAAACTGATAGAAATGAAACAGTTGTCTTGTTAAACTGATAGATATGAAACATTTGTCTTATTAAACTGATAGATATGAAACAATTGTCTCGTTAAACTGATAGAAATGAAACAGTTGTCTTGTTAAACTGATAGATATGAAACATTTGTCAAGCTTCCACTAACTCGGGACACTGTTTGCATGGATAATGAACTTCCAACACAAAGATCAAATAAACAGCTTCAAAAAGAAAAACAAACAAACAAACAATCAAAGTAAACAAAAAGAAAGTGTACAGAATGAGAGAGTGAAAATGAGTAAATAAAAAGAGAAAGATTTATGTTCCAGAAAGAAAAACAAAACAAAAAAGGCTTCTTTCTCTCTCTCATACACGAAAATAAACCTTTTCAATTGTGTGTGTGTGTGTGTGTGGTGTGTGTGTATGTCCTCCTCTTCTGCTCATCTCTTTTAATATGTGTTTTCTTTTTTCCTCATTGGTTCATGTTCATCACCAGCAATCCCACAGCTCACCCCCCCTACCCACAATGCACATTAAATTACACCGCGGCCATCTCTGATTGCAAGAGGGGAGGGGGGAAAAATTAATGGAAATGAGAGAAAGAGTGAATCAGAAAGAGACATGGAGAGAGAGAGAGAGAGAGAGAGTGAGGGAGAGAGAGAGAGAGAGAGAGAGAGAGAGATAGAATGTAATGTTTGTGGACAAAGACACGAGGGTGATTTTTATTTTTTAAACATTGGTTCGTTATGAATCGGGTGGTGGAAAAGGGGGGGGGGGAGGGGATATTTTATACAGGTTGATGTGTTTTAATTCGGGCAGTGGATGTGTTTTTTTTTAAAAAAGAAGAAGTAATATTGATGTTATAAATCATGCAGTGGAGGTATTTCATAATAAATGATGAGATAAATCAGGTATTGTAGGTATTTTTTTTGTTTGTTTGTTTTTAGCAGCGCTGTGCATGCAATCATGGGATAGAAGTAAGTTATAAGAATACTAGTGGGAAAGCCTGCTGAAGCTGGCTGAACGAAATCCGACAGAAGGGATAACAAAGAAATATACGAAATACTGCAATAGAAAATAACATGTGGCCTTTATTGCCATGAACAGACTACGAAATGAACAGAAATAACAAAGAAATATATGAAATGCAACGCATACACCGCACGTTATGAAAACTACCTGCGAGGGAGACACAGTGTTACAACGCATACACCGCACGTTATGAAAACTACCTGCGAGGGAGACACAGTGTTACAACGCATACACCGCACGATATGAACACTACCTGCGAGGGAGACACAGTGTTACAACGCATACACCACACGATATGAAAACTACCTGCGAGGGAGACACAATGTTACAACGCATACACCGCACGATATGAAAACTACCTGAGATATCACACATTGGATGTAATGCTCGCTCACACACATACACACACCCACACACTAACATGTTAATATATTTGTATACAAACTTGTGTCATATAAAGGGTAGAGATTTATTTTTATAAAAAAACAAAACCGGTGTTATGTCAGGGATGGCGCGTGGGCTGCTTTTACTTTCTCACAATGAGCAATGAGTGAATCACATAACCACTCTCAATAAAATGAATGAATCACATAACCACTCTCAATAAAACACTGGAAGTCAGCTTGACTCAAAATATGACAATGATCATTACTTTATCTAATATAACACAAGTCACAAAAACTTTACAACACACTCAATGTATTTAATCCTCGAAGAATAAGTAATACTTCTTACCAACTTCTTCACATAAACTATCTCCAATCACAAAGTTCGTCAATTCTAACAAATCTACCTAGTACTCTAACTGTACTCTAACACAGTGGCGCAACTAGGGGGGGGCATTGGGGGCTTTTTGCCCCCCCATGAAATAAAAAAAATTAAAAGATTAGACCAAAATTTGTTTAAAATAAAATACAAATATATAAATAATGTGATTTTTTAATACAAGTGATTTTTTTTGCCCCCCCCCCCCCCCTGAAAGTTTGGTCTAGTTGCGCCTCTGCTCTAACATATCTACATAATATCACGGTCAATCTACGCTTAACAATTCCTCCCCGAACTAAACTTACATTCTCTTATATAGGCTAGCTGGACAAAACATTCTATCATTCTCAAGTCTCCCGTTTGCTTGTTGGTTCCACCCCCCATTCAATACATAATTAAGAGTTTGGTGAACTTAGCAGAATAAATGTGACATTGCACTTCTCATGTCACTTGAATTTCTCCACACCGACACTATGTTTCGAAACTTTATTCAGTTGTAGTACAGCCCTAACCCTGAACTCATGAACCTACCCACGTCTACGTATCTTCCTGAATTCTACCGTGACACTATTCTAGTCTAGAATCACCCCTACCTCGTTAAAGTTAATGGGTATTGTCTCCCTTTCTGTCCACCCGTTTCATATCGAATTACGTTAAACAGTCCCAACGCTTGAACTTAAGTTTACCTACGCCCTGACCTACTTTCACTGTCCTGACATGTTACAAATAGGTAGGTGATGTATTTTTCGTTGCTGATAATTCATGTGAGAAATAGGGCAGTTGATGGGTCTGACAATATTTGATGCTACAAATTTAAAAAAAGCTGCTTTAATTAAAGATCAGCACTGATGGGTTCTTCTGAGAAATAAATGATGGCCCAGCCGCCCAGGTCACGGTGGTATTTAATACTGGCTCTTAATGAGTTCTTCTGATGGCCCAGGCCACGGTGGTAATTAATACTGGCTCTTAATGAGTTCTTCTGATGGCCCAGGCCACGGTGGTATTAAACACTGGCTCTTAATGAGTTCTTCTGATGGCCCAGGCCACGCTGGTATTTAACACTGGCTCTTAATGAGTTCTTCTGATGGCCCAGGCCACGGTGGTATTTAATACTGGCTCTTAATGAGTTCTTCTGATGGCCCAGGCCACGGTGGTATTTAATACTGGCTCTTAATGAGTTCTGAAATAGCACCAGGAAGTGCTGCCCTGATGTGTGGTGATTCCGTAGAAACAGGTCGACCACCTGGCGAAGGGTTTGTCACTAAAAAAAAAAATGTGCGCATTGGAAGTAAGTACCGTATATTTGTCAATAAGCTGTGCTCTACATATTGTGTTTCAAGCTTAAACTAAAAAAAAAACAAAAAAAAAAACAAAGTACCAAATATATGTCAGTAAACGTGTTTTATACAGTGTGCTTTAAGTAGACATTAAAATAAAACCCACGAAAGCTTTGATAAACTAGTGCATTATATATGACTCCCTCGTTAAACCCAGTCACAGAATATACGACTAGTGTCCAGGGTTAGGTAACTTGGCATAGGATACACCCCCGGTCGGGCACAGCTGACGGGGAGGATGACGTAAAAATAGGTTTATCTCGGACTCGCCAGAAGTGGCAGATGGATCGGAATAGAAAGACGGGAGGGGAGCTGGGGGGGAGGCGAGGGGGGCGTGTGTGTGAGAGAGAGAGACTGGGAGAGGGAGAGCCTCAGAGAGTGGAGAGAGAGAAGAGAATAGAGAGAAAAAGAGAGAGGGGGTGGAAAATGTTAAAGCTTCAATTCTTTCATACACATCTTAAGTAAATGAATTTGTCGACATCGGGACAGTTTATCTTCGCCAAGGGAACCTGACAAAGGACCGGTGACCCCCCCCCCCACCCCACATGAACCGGATGTATGACATAAGAGCGATCTGTCATCATTGTTCAGGAGTTTTTTTTAACGGAGATGTCCAGGGAGGGGGGGGTGTTTAATTTAACTGATGTAAAACAACGCAGCAAATATCTTTACCCTCAGAAGATAGAATAGGAGGGGGGGGGGGTTAGGGGAGATGTGGTTTTTCTCCCCCTATTAAACGCGAGGGCCATCATAACATTTAATAATTTAATAACCCCCGTGGTGTCTCCGAGGCCACTGCGCCATGTTCGGGAATGTTAGAGCACTAAAAAAAAAAGAAATAAAGAATACGGATGGTCCAAAAAACTTGCGATTATACACGTGATCGTCGAAAGGTCATCATGTTCATAACTGATTGAAACCTCAGTGTACTCAGTATACGGACAGACCACCCTTGCAATCGACAAGGGCCGCATTCCAGACTTTTAAAAAATAGAGTGGTATTACATTCAAGAGCCGCGCCTCAGTGGGATGGCCGAGATTCAGTCAATGTATTCACAGAACAAATCTTGATTCACCAGAGGACGCATTGGTTCACTGTGTTAAGTTTAGAGCTTATTCTGTTTAGTTCAGGGCTTAGTTTGTTTTGTTTAGTGCTTAATGTTTTTAGTTTAGACAGTTCTTTTTTTTTTTGTAAAAAAATAGGTGCCGGTACTCAGTGATGGATGGCATAAATTTTAGCTAAAAACCAGCGTCTAGTTTAGTTCTTATTGCGCACAATTTTAAAATAATTCAATTTTAACTAATTAATAATATAATAAATTAGTAATAAACGTTAAAATACAAGAAAAGTAATAATTTTTTTCCCCACATTGAAAAAGGTGCCGGTACGCCGTACCGGTGCGTACCGTCAAAAAAAAAAGCACTGAGTTTAGTGCTTCGTTTGTTTTGTTAAGGGCTCAATTTGTTTTGTTTTTTTGCTAATGGGAGAGAGAGAGAGAGAGAGAGAGAGAGAGAGAGAGAAATGAATGGCGATGTGACTTGGGTTCAATGAACTTTTTAAGTTAATTATATGATTACAAGTTGTTCTCAAAGCATGGCTCGCGAGCTGATTTCAAGTGGGTGTCAAAAATTGCAATTATTACTTCATACAATGAATTTGATCTTTTATTACTTATTTCTTTTTTTTTAAAATTCTTGGTGGGTCGCGTATCTCAAACGTTTGACAACCCCCTGCTTTATACGGCTGGCCCAATTAAATATTACGCAATGTCACAACAAGGTTGGTGCACAAAAAACAAAAAAAAAAACCACTAATAACGCAGACAAACGGGCATCTCATTGGTTGGGGCGACCAGCGGCAGACAACTATCGCGTGAGGTTAAAATTGAAAAAAAAAAACAACAAGACTTACCCGCCCTGACTGTGACGTTGCTGCTGACGATGGTCCCTCCGGCGTTGGAGGCCAGGCACCTGTACGCCCTCTTGTGGACGTCGGCCCTGAATCGGAGAACCTGGAAAGGGTGAAAGTACAGGGTGTTGTTGGCCAGGACCGTAACCAGCTCCGGTATGTTATCCACGGCAGTGCCATCTTCCTTTATCTGGAGAGAAAAAAAGAAGGGAACAGCGCACAGTTAATGACATGTGTGTATCGTTGCGGGCACTGATGTACATATGCTGTATATACATATATATGTAATATATATGTAATATATATATATATATATATATATATATATATATATATAAAGAGAGAGAGAAAGGGAGAGGGGGCGGGAGAGAAAGAGAGGGAGGGAGAGGTAGAGAAAAAGAGAGGGAAGAGAAAAAGAAAGCGAGAGGGGCAGAAAGAGAGGCAGAGGGGGAGAAAGAGAGGGGTAGAGAGAGAAAGAGAGGGAGGGAGAGAGAGAAAGAAAGAGAGAGAGAGAGGGGAGAAAAAGAAAAAGGGAGAGAGAGGGGAGAAAAAGAAAAAGGGAGAGAGAAAAAAGAGGGAAGGAGGAGAGAGAAAGATAGAGAGAAAAAGAGAAAGCGAGAGAGGGAAGTAGAGAGAGATATGTTGTGATAAAGAATGTGATTGTTCTGGTTAATTTTTTTTTTTTAAAATTTCACATTAATTTTATATGAGTTCACCGGGTTATCTACCCCTGTTAGTGTAAGTTCCGTAGCCGGAACTCAATCCCCGCCAAAATACAGTGCAACCCACGTCTGACGACTGACGACAAAACTCCGTGATAACTTACCCAGTCCAGCTCCGGGGCAGGGGTGCCGCTGGCGGTGCACGAGATGGCCACGCCTTTTGTGTTGGCGAACACCACTTGGCCCGGGGGACGAGTCAACCATGTCGGACCCACCGGCCTGGGGTAGTTGGTGTCCATCAAACCTGTGAGGTGGAAGAAATAAAAAAAAAAAACAGAAGTGAACAATCAAAGTTAAAGCCAAGAACATGAACTCGTGCCCTGCACCATGAAACTTTGAGGTCACAGCCTCATACGCCACCAAAGCAATTTATGGAGAAATGGGGGTTTGGGGTGGGGTGGGGTGGGGAGGTGTTCATAACTGATCTACATAACATTAACATCTTCCAACTGACCTTTGATCTGTTCGCAATTAAACTTTACACCCCACCCCCAGCTAACTTCGATATCAACGAGCGTCTTGGCTTGACTCACTGACTGAATGAGCAGATCACACACAGGACGGCCAGCGTATTAGGCCATGCATCAATATCAAGTTACACACGAGCGTCATGACTTGACCACTGACTGAATGAGGAGATCACACACAGGACGGCCAGCGTATTAGGCCATGCATCAATATCAAGTTACACACGAGCGTCATGACTTGACCACTGACTGAATGAGGAGATCACACACAGGACGGCCAGCGTATTAGGCCATGCATCAATATCAAGTTACACACGAGCGTCATGACTTGACCACTGACTGAATGAGGAGATCACACACAGGACGGCCAGCGTATTAGGCCATGCATCAATATCAAGTTACACACGAGCGTCATGACTTGACCACTGACTGAATGAGGAGATCACACACAGGACGGCCAGCGTATTAGGCCATGCATCAATATCAAGTTACACACGAGCGTCATGACTTGACCACTGACTGAATGAGGAGATCACACACAGGACGGCCAGCGTATTAGGCCATGCATCAATATCCAGTTACACACGAGCGTCTTGACTTGACTCACTGACTGAATGAGTAGATCACACACAGGACGGCCAGCGTATTAGGCCATGCATCAATATCCAGTTACACACGAGCGTCTTGACTCACTGACTGAATGAGTAGATCACACACAGGACGGCCAGCGTATTAGGCCATGCATCAATATCCAGTTACACACGAGCGCATAAATAATTACTTTCTTGTACTAATGTAGTCCCCCCCCCCCGCGTAGGTAGACAACTTTGTCCTACTATACCAGTGCTTCTCAAACTTTTTGAAGTCACGGCCCCCCTTGGAACGTCAATCAATATGTCGCGGGTCCCCCCCCCCTATTTTTTTTTTTTTTTTGTTTAGATCGCTTAAATTTATAATTTTAAACTTCTATATTCAAACTTTTACCAGTCAATACATGCTTTTTTCTAATGTTAACAATGAAAGAGTGAAAGGATGCAACATATAAAATAAGATAAACTAGATTTTATTTAAACATATATTAATACTATTTGCATACAATACATTAGGTTAATTATAATTTTATGTGTCACATTTTCCGAAATTCCACGCCCCCCCCCACCGGACAGTCCACGGCCCCCTAGGGGGCCGCGGCCCACCACTTTGAGAAGCACTGCACTATACAACCGCGGTTCTCAGCCGGTGGTACGCGTACCTCAAGGGGGTTACGGGGGGGATGCTTACGCAGGGATACGCAGCGACATATAATGTACGTTTTAAAAAAAAAACAAGAACCTGAAGAGCTCACCGTGACAAACTTACGCACTTCTTGAGGTACAGTCGCGAGTTAAGGTTGGGAACCGCGGGGTGTACACTCACTGCCTGCACTCACGTGACTCACATTACTGTACACGCTTCATTTTTTTTTTCTAAATTGCATTTTATTTTTTTTTTTCCTGGTTGGTTTATGTCGTCACGTGATAACCACATTAACGGCCGTCATTACAAGTTTACACTGACCTGTCAGAACTAAACGGATGACGTGCGCAAGCTAGCCGAGCCCCTCTAATGACGACAGCGACAAAACGACCTTGAACCCGTGACGTGACCGGACTCAATTAGCCGCGACCTCGCGATGTAAGAAAAAAAAATTTTCAACGGGGGGGGGGGGGGGGGACGACTGCGATATTCGCGCTGATAAGTTTGACATCCGCAGACTGTGGCGCGGCTTGCAATTAGTGCTGGGCTTGTAATGTGCAGTGGGTTTAGGGGCTTTCTGATCGCCAATGAATACAGGGCGCCATACCGCGCAACGGGTGTGGTGGCAGGCTTTCTGAGACATTTCGAAATAATATTTTAACACGTGCAGGTAGGTGACCGAAGGGTGGCAAGGTGACAACTAAAAGGGTAATAACCGAATAAGAAAAACTAAAAATTAAAATGATATATGCACATAGAGAAGTAAAGGGTTTGTTTTTAGAATGACTACAAAAAGTGTTTTCTTCCATTTTACATTGTTGCGTTGTTGTTTTTATATGTTTTCACTTTTCTCTTACTTACAGGAGATGGGAACTTTCATTTTATTTTCAAATTAAATTCTCTTAATCGAAATATCAGTATCTGGTATTCAGCACACAAGTGCCCGTGACGAGCAGAAGTTAAAAAAGGGCAAAAGCTTAGCCGAATTGGCCATTTATCTCCCCTTTCAGCGATTTCCGTTAAACTTTGGGCGGGCATATTTGATGTATATGTTGTAATAATCTAAGCTAAACTTTAAAACATCATAGAATAAATTGGCTCAGTATTGCTTAGCTTGCAACATAATCGCAGTAATATCTTTTTTTTGTAATTGATTAAGTTTTTATATTACATTTACTTTTTTTTAAGCTAGGTTTTTTTTTATTAACGTTACTTTTTCAAAGGGTCAAATGATGAGTTCTCGTCTATTCACATCTCTGATGTGTCCCCCCCCCCCAACATATAAACAAAGTCAGAAGAATAAACTATTGGTTCCATTAAATGAGTATCTGGGGTGGGTGGGGGTGGAGAGAATGGAACGGGGAGATGGGCACTGTACACTGAGCTATATAATAATACAACAGGCACTGTATGACACTCGATTCCGTTATCCCCATTGGTCGATCGAGATCACGCGATTACGCTGATTTCTATTTACACTACGTCAGCTTCCGGTTTAAAACAAAAAAAAAAACAACTAAACATTAGAACTGTAATAAGAGACCGGGTAATTCCAGTTGGAATCAACTTTCTCATTTCCAATAAACCACACACACACACACATACACACAAACTAGATCCCCCCCTCCCATCCTTAACCAAAAGCAGTTGACAACAGTGACATTTCAATGAGGTGAATTTAAATATTTAAGCATGTGTTGCGTGAACGCGTTGAGTGTTGACATCAATTAAATGTAAAACGATAATACCAGAGAGAATTCGAGATGTAAAATGAACGTCATTTTTTGTGTTGCTCCTTAACTCTACTGTATTAAACATGTTCATTGCCTTGACGGTGAATGGGAGGAAACACAGAATTATTTCAAATAGTTTTACTCCGAAAAATTGCGAGAAAGATGCCAAGGAAACTTGACAACTGTGGCCTTTTTTTTTAAGGAAAAGCCCACAAACTCTAAAAGGAAATTCTCCGTGATCCAACATTCAAATCCACCCCACAGGCTTCTTAGGTTCATGGAGTGGACCCAGTCACTTTGAATATCAAGGGACGGATGGTCGTGTGGCGTAGCGCTCGAGGGTCACAGGTTCGATCTCCGGTGAGGACCATTGGTTATTTCAGGGCATGCTTTGAGTCCCCGCTATATCTCCCGTGGTGCCTACAATGCCATTGCACTACCGGCTGTGGTGGGGAGGGGGAGATGAAAGAAGGGCACTGCAAAAGCCACCCCATTAGTAAAATCTTAAGAGATTTCATCTCATCCGTACAAGGACTTCACACATACGCGTTCAATATAAACAGAAAACATTCTTGATTCTGCACATACAACAATAATAATTCCAAGGAATTTTTTTAAAAAAATGAAAGGACTTGGTTACAATAGTATCCAAGTCTCTTTACTAAAACAGAGAAATGCGTTTTTTTTAATGATTTATCATCGGCCATTGCTATAGTATTTAGTGACCATCTGTCTACTACCCCAACACTTAAACTCATTTTCGATAACTCAGGAGCAAAGCTCTACAATTTCTTAATTGAAAGGGAAAATTCTGATTCCAAATAGATAGATTGGATGGGGAATTGGACAATTCTTCATTGTAGAAAGGAACTTTGATTGGAAAGGAAACAATTTCTGATTGTTAAAAAAAAAAAAAGTAATTTGACAGGAAGTTGAACAATTTCTGAATTTAAGAGGTAATTTGACTGGGAGATGAACGATTCCTGATTGTAAGAGGTAATTTGGAAATTGAACAATGCATAACTGCAAGAGGTAATTTGGCTAGTAGTTGACAATGGCTGACTGTAAGAGGTAATTTGTCATCACAAGTTGCACATTTCAAGCACTTCTAGATTGGCCGTGATCGTGTTTACCCGCCCTTGAACGATATACTATTTTAATAAGCTTACCTAAAGTGCTCCCCCCCCCCTTCCTTTGGCAGGTTAGATAACCCTGATTACAAGTTGGCCATTTCAAACATATTTACCTACCCTTGAGGTCAAACAAACCTATCGCGGTTGTGCAAACAGACCACGCGGGTTTATCCAACAAACCATCATCGACCTGGGCAATTTAACCCGACCCCCACCCCCGATCCAGCTTGTTGTTTGTGTATGTGTGTGTGTTGTATTTATTTTTCTTTTTTTTTTGTGTGTGTGCATGTGTGTCGTTGCAGTAAAAGCGATAAAGCGCGCGATGGATCGCCGAGCGTGAGTTTATGCAACAATTGGATGCACGCCTGAGTGAGTAAACATGAGCAGCTCATTCTGCGGTGCTCTGGCGGCCGGTTTACTCAAGTAAGGCGATCACCTGTTGTGGGGGGGGGGAGGGGGGGAGAGAGAGAACTGTTTGGGGGACATTGTTGGAACATCAGCAAGGGGTCAAGCTTGTGTGCTGTGTTTGTGTGTGTGTGACCCCCCCCCCCCCGCTGGGGGCGTCAAATGAACAATGGCCCTAAAACACAGGTGGTCGTTCCGTGGGGTGGCGGGGGGGATCTCTGTCCCTATCTAACCGTGGACGTACAATGACATTTATCAGTATCCATTCACTGGAATTCAACACAAAGTATTTGTACCCCAACGGTGGGCTCTAAAAATTTGAGAGAAAAGGGGGCCCGAGCCATGATCCGATGGATAAAGTGTTCATTAACTACTTGAAATAAAAGGAAGCGCGGGCCGCATCACACGACCAACAAGGGGTCGTAGTGTGCCCAGGCCTGCTTAGTAAAGTTATAATTGCTGAACTAAACATACGTCGTGTTATATCAAGTGTACATCGCGTTATATCAAGTGTACATCGCGTTATATCAAGTGTACATCGCGTTATATCCAATCCTTATTTTTCCAGCTCCAATTTTCTGGACATAACAACCAGAAAACCACTTCTTTAAGCTGTGCTTTCCTAACGTAATCATTCATATCAGTAAATATAAAAGTGTTGGGTCGCAAACCACAGGTGGCTCACATGCTAATGTGCAATGACTTGAGTAAAATGTATTCTGTTTAAAGCTGTTCAATCTGTTTAAAGCTGTTCAAACTGTTTTAAAGCTGTTCAAACTGTTTAAAGCTGTTCAAACTGTTTAAAGCTGTTCAAACTATACCAAATTAATATTTTCTGGTTTGTTTGTTTTTTTGCCAGTACGAGAATATAAAAGTGCTGACAAAAAAATAGAGTTGCGACGCATGAGTGACGCTAACCGGATGTCTTGTCTCATATGTGACGCTAACCGGATGTCTAGTCTCATATGTGACGCTAACCGGATGTCTAGTCTCATATGTGACGCTAACCGGATGTCTAGTCTCATATGTGACGCTAACCGGATGTCTAGTCTCATATGTGACGCTAACCGGATGTCTAGTCTCATATGTGACGCTAACGAGATGTCTAGTTTCACATGTGACGCTAACGAGATGTCTAGTTTCACATGTGACGCTAACCGGATGTCTAATCTCATATGTGACGCTAACCGGATGTCTAGTCTCATATGTGACGCTAACCGGGGCAGTGGAAATGTGGAAGAGTAGCTCACGTCTAGGGTGCTTTGATGCAACGTACCAGAAAGCACTGTCCCAGACATGTAATGGTCGCAGCAAAGACGGAGGTTGAAACGAATGCACTGTCTCAAACATGTAATGGACGCAGCAAGACGCGGTACAAACGAATGCAGGCGCTGTGAGTACAACATTTACGTTTTCAGCTGGTGAGCTAGAATTAGAAAGGAGTGTGTATCGGGGGAAAAAAGGGGGGAGGGGGCTTAGTTCGCCGGAGTGGTGTTATGGTTTCTTGGTGTCGCAACAAAGCGATGGGGGGATGAAAATCAATCAGGTGGAGGAATTAATTGGTCACTTAAAATGTCCAGTCCACGGGTCTATCCCTACTGCCCACCCACCCACACCCACCCTTTCTCTCTGCGCACCATTTATTTTTACTCCACGAAGCGGTTTTTTTTTCTTTCTGATTGTGTAGAGGAGAGAGGGGAAGCGGGGTGGAAGGCGGAATCGGCCTTGCATGTGTCGTGTTGGGGCGGGTCGCTGCGCGCCCGACTGCATTTTTACACGGGGTAGGTGAGTAGTTGGGTCAATGAGGCGTTGCTTTACAACGAGTTAATTAAGGCCAGCAGAATTTTATGCTCGATGGTCGGTTCATCAACTACCCGCTCAAACCCAGCCCCCCCCCCGAGCTGACTGCAACACATATGTAGATGAAGATGTGCACACGGTGCTGACTGTACCTAAGCTGACTGTACCTATGTACATTCAGATCTACCCATTTGGTGACTACACCTACGTGAATACAGATATATATGCAGTGCTGACTGCAGCTATGCAAATATAGATTTACTCAGTGCTGTCTGCACTGATGTAAATTAATACAGATGTACACAGTGCTCTGACTGTACCGATGTAAATACAGATTTACACAGTGCTCTGGCTGTACCGATGTAAATACAGATATACTCAGTGCTGACTGCACCGATGTAAATACAGATGAAAGTGTCCATCGTGATGTCACCAACACACCAGGGACGGCCTATGTGGACATGATGCAAGAGTTACTTCTTGGGTTGTACCACAGAGATGTTGCAGTGGTGGGAGAGGGGTGGACATTCATTATACGCGCATCAACTCGTCAGGTGTGTGCCATTTTATAATCTATCAGGGGCGGATCAAGCCCCCCCCCCCCGGGGTCCTACGCCTCTTTGAAAAAAAGAAAAGAGAGAGAGAGAGACGCGTACAATGAAAACACACGCATAAAGTGGACGCTTGGAGTGGGTCTTTAAAAGGGGTCGGGGGCCCAAGGAGCGCGGACCGGTGCGCCAGCCATTAAATCCGCCTCTGCACCTGTCTATTATTTGATAAAAAAAAAGACAGAAGGTATAGTGTAAATACCTATGTATGTATCTTTATTCTTTTGATTGTATGTCCAAGTGTACAACATGGCAAGCAACAGTGCTATTGTAAAAAAGCATTTTCCATGTAATGATATCTCGCCTCCTCTCCCCCTCCCCCAGTCGGCCCTCCCAAATGAAATCATCTAAAGGCGGGAGGGGGGGGGCGATATTCAATAATTGTATCCTCTTCCTCCACCTCTTCCCCCCCCCCGCACCAAGATGATTTTTTTAAAGCCTTATCTCGCTCTCTGCGAACGACAAGAGGCAGCCATAACCCATGATAACAGCCTGGGCTAGACATGGCGCCCAAGAAGCTTCAGACTGAGGTGGGGCTGAGTGCGCCATCTGGTGTACACCGGGACGACACCGCTAGCACAACCGCAGGAAGATTTCAGTGTGGCAAAAATATTTCGATAGACAGCGATTTTTTTTTTTTTGCCTATTAAAGGAATAAATAAATAATTATTTAACCCACCATCCTTAGTTCAACAGCTGCAATGGCATTGTTATTATATCTTGCCTAGCTGTACCCTGCAAAACCTTTGCATAGAGTTATATCCCCTTAGGCTTGATCGGTAGGCTAGGTTATTTTTGGTTTCGGGAAGGTCCGATTTTTTTTTTCATGATTGTATTTTAAACTGGAATACTGTTGTATCAATTCTTTACTTTCGATTTAACGCAGAACCCTAAATCGCTATTATATTATTAGATTCCTATGATTCTAACGAAAACTACAATAGGGGTGTGTGACCCGCTATCATTCAGGCGTGATGTTCGCTATGGAGGGTTCGAACCCCATTTGCTTATCTCTATCTTCCGTTGTACGTCCGCTGGCTATTACAGTCTCATAGTGGGAGGGGGGGGGATATAAAAAAAGGGGACGATCCCCTACTGGTGGCTACGATGGCGGTACAGGACCAAGAGTGGCGGATGGTAATCGTGTGGTAAAGCGCTCGACTGTCGACCTGAGTGTTCCTGGTTCGATATCCGGTGAGGATGAATGGATTAGTCAGGTCATGGTGAAAGTTCCCGCTTTATCTCCCGTGGTGCCTCCATGGCCATTGCACTATCTGCTATGGTTGGGGAGGGGGAAGGAGAAAGAAGGGCGCTGCAAAAACCGTCCCATTGATGGTTTATAGGATCTAAGAGATTCCATTTCATCCTTGCAGGGGCGTCACACACAGGGCCAAGGGTTCAGCACTCCGTCCGTAAAAGGACATCAACAGAAGAAAAATCTCAAGGTCTGGGCCCTAAAGACATTTCTCTCACCCACCCACCCCCACCACCCGCACACATTTCCCTTCTTTCGTTCTTTTATAGGTAAACTCATATGGGGAATTTTGGGGACGTCAATGCACTCCAAAGAAAATGTTAATCTTCAACATAGTGTTGGTCTTTTAGCGCCACGCCTTGTCAAAATAACTTTCATTTGTACTAGGCGCGGAATTTGAGCATTTAAAAAAAAAATAAAAAAGTTATAATTAGATGATTTGAGAAAATAAAACACGCCACACCACGCAATTAATATTGTTTCTTATCCCCCCCCACCCTAAATCCCCTCTCTAATAACATGCATTTATTTATAGCCCGTCGGCCCCTTTTATATTGTTTCATTTCGCCTCTTTGAGTAAAATTAAGCAAACAAAGATAACGCCTTTAATTTAAAAAAAAAAATACTTTTTTTTTATTTTCTTACCGCCATCAAAGTGTCAGACGAGTTGCAGTGAGCGAGTGAGCGCACCCCCCCTCCCCTCCCTTTAATCATAAATACCGCGCATTTACTTTGTTGTTGGTTTTTTTTCCCCCTTTGATACTTAACACGGCATGTCCAAAACCTCACAGGATTTAAGGTTAATATACCCTCAAGGCAACATGTTCTGCCAGCAGCTCTTGGACATTGCTTTTTATTCTTTTTTTCCTTCCTTCTTCTGACATTAACTCAACCACCAATCAACAGCACGACCACATGTATCGCTTCATCCCACCCCACCCCCTCCTCTCCCTTAACCCAGCCCAGTTTGTCACTTTTAAGATCCGGTAATCGAATGTCATAAATAATCGATTACATGCACCCTTTTGCATTGATGAATCAGTGAGTGCGAGTGAAGCAGAAAAAATAAAAAGAAGAAGAAAAGGAAATGGCGAGCGTGTATGTGCGCGCGCGCGTGTGTGTACACAGAGGTGGAAAGGGAGGGAGGGAGGGGTGTGAAGGTGAGGAAAAAAGCGCCAGAGCGCTAATTGCCCATAGTCCACTGAAGGCCGAGGTATGGGGAGCAGCAATGGTGAAAAGGGGGGGAGGGAGGGGTTGAAGGTAGTTGGGAGATGAAGTGATGGAAGGCAAGGATTGGAGCGGAGTGACCCTACCTCTCTCTCTCTCTCTCTCTCTCTCTCTCTCTCTCTCTCTCTTTCTCTCTCTCTCCCTGTTAACTTACCCCCCACCCCAAACCCTTGTCCACAAAGTGATCAACTCATTAGAAGGAGATGACATTTTTGTTTTATTAACACAGGTGACCTTTTGCCTGGGACAGAACATTCATACGAAGGGGTGGGGAGGGGGTGGGTAGAGAGAGAGAGAGAGAGAGAGAGAGAGAGAGAGAGGAATGACACGGGGGGGGATTAATTCTGATATGAGGATTTGAATAATTTAAAATAATAATAATAATAATACAGGATTATATTTTGACGAGGTCGGAGCGTGGACTATGAAACTTGGTGTTTAATTAAACAAGATTATCTAAATAATAATAATAATAATAACAACAATAATTACATTTAACCATAGGGTGGTGGAGTGGCGGGAGGGGGGCGTAGATCCCTAGTCACGCATGAAAAAAATAAAAAAGACAATGTCATATGGTAACACTCCATGACAACGGCATGACATAGAACGGAGGCAGTGTAATATAGTCTGAGGACCACTGTGCTAGAGTGACATGATTGGCGCACACAGAAGAAAAAAAAAGGGGGGGGGGAGGCTCCATAAAGTGCATCTACTCTTAGATATAACAGTTTAAAAAAATTATTACTTTTCTTGTATTTGAATGTTTATTATTAATTTATTATTTTATTAATTTGTTAAAATTGAATTATTTTAAAATTGTGCGCAAGAAGAACTAAACTAGACGCTGGGTTTTAGCTAAAATTTAGGCAATCCATCACTGAGTACCGGCACCTATTTTTTTTTTTTACAAAAAAGCACTGTATAATATATATTTATTTATTTATCTTCGGGGCTGAACCTTTACGTCATCAATGCTTTCGCTCGAGATCAAAATTGTATAGGGCGGTGGTCAAATCGCTTGCAGGTTAATCAAGCACACACACAGTACCACGCGCAGTGTCTTGGTGAAACTGAGCAAACACACGCGCACGCACGCACACACACACGCGCGCGCACATAATACATTTATGGACGTTACTAACACAGCGTTTGTTAGACTGATCTGTAGTGAGACTGGAAAAGGAGCGGAGGGGGGGGGGGGGGTTCGGGCGTAAAGGAAATGACGTGACGAGCCCCGCCCTGGATGCCTCATCGAACTTATTTCTCTCCCCCTCCCCGCCCCCTTTCCCCACACCTAATTAGAAGTAACGAGCCATACATTCTGTGTTAATTGATCTTCATTAAACAGGTGTATTTGTTCATTAAGCAGATAAATGTATATATATATATATATATATATATATATATATATATATATATATACATATATATATATATGTGTGTGTGTGTGTGTGTGTGTGTGTGTGTGTTTGCGACGTGAAGAATGAATAAAAATTGTAAAGCAGCAATGTATAATGTGTTGCGCAGAATGGAACAACAATAACAGAACCCCCAATTCTGGCAATCAACTGACGCGCCCCTGAAGAGAGAAGATGGTGTAAGGATGAGATGAAATCTCTTAGATCCTATAAACCACTAATGAGACGGTTTTCATGGTGCCCTTCTTTCATCCCCACCATAGCCGAAAGTGCAACGGCCATGGAGGCACCACGGGAGATATATCGGGAACTTGTGCCAAGACCTGAACAATTTCATTGGTACTCACCGAAGATCGAACCAGGTACCGTCAGGTGCTTTACCGCACGACCATCCGTCCCCCCCCCTCTAGAGAAGATGGTATCCACAACGATATCCAACACTGCCTCATAAAGACCTTTCTTTCTTTCTTTTTATTTTTTTAAGTGACCTTACAAGTTACAACCAAGCTTGGCCCGGTGCGCAACACTGACCTCAGTCAGGACAGAAAATGGGCGGACAATTAAAGTTTGCGAGTCTGAGAGTGGGAGCGAACCAAGGATGCGCATAACACAGATTTGATTGGTTGTCAACCCGAGCTGCCAGGAAATGAGGATGAACATGACATCTCTTTCTTCTGCAAAAAAAAAACAACAACTACAACACAACAACAACAAACATTTGATTATCACGTGATAAAAAGAAGAACTGCTCGTCATACACCAACACCACCACCCACCCCCTTTCCACGACCCCCCCTCCCACAACTCTATCTTAGACCAAGTAAACCTCTGGATATCTTTAATAACACAACAGGGCATTGATAAATGTACTGTATTATTATCCAACAAACGATTATCACAGGGCAGTGATTGTTGTATTATATTATCCGACAAAAAAATATAATATGGCAGGGATAGTTGTATTATATTATCCAACAAATAATTATAATATGGCAGGGATGGTTATTATATTGTCCAACAAACAATTATAATAGGGCAGGGATAGTTATATTATATTATCCACACAAAAAAAAACAATAATTACACACAGGTAAGTGCTAGTAGTATTAAATTATCCAACAAACAATTAAACAGGGCAGTGATAGTTGTATTATATTATCAAACAAACAATTATAACAGGGCAGTGATAGTTGTATTATATTATCCAACAAACAATTATAACAGGGCAGTGATAGTTGTATTATATTATCCAACAAACAATTATAACAGGGCAGTGATAGTTGTATTATATTATCCAACAAACAATTATAACAGGGCAGTGATAGTTGTATTACATTATCCACACACGATAACTCACAGGGCATTATTTACCCATTCCATCAACATTTGTTGTTTACAGCGAGTTTTTCTCACGGGTAAATTTTTTTTTCCTTCCAGGTACAAATTTTATGTCACTCACCGCTACTGCGTCACAACGTGTTGCCATGACAACCAGATTCATTAACATGGCGAGAGTTCCTGTATTTCTACCACCAACCCCCTCCCCCCCTCCATTTTTCCCCCCCAACAAACACAGGTCGCATGAAGAAAACACAAGGTGACCAAACGAAACGTGCAGAAATTTAGAGAAAATTGAAAATAAATTTAAAGAAAAAACACAAACAAACAAACAAAACAAACAAACAAACAGAGAAGTTGCCGAGATTTTACAAAGATTGTCATAAACACAAAATTATTTCCGTGAATCGACAAACAAATCAACATGTAAGGAGAGCTGGTAAAGCTATATGTATATATCTATATTGCAACTGTTGTATGGGCTGATCTAAAAGAAGGAAAACACTTAAATATATCATGCCCCCCACCCAGATCACCGTGAAAATGTCCGGCCGTGAAGCATGATGTACCGTTAGTCTGATCCTGACCCACATTCCAATCTGTTACCACGGTGACATGATGACTCCACGCGAAGGGGTCAGCTTGCGTCCCATCTATCAAGTGGAAATGATACTGTTATTCCCAGTTCATATCTTTATACGGTGGGGGAAGGGGGGGGAGCGAAACACTTGACCCCCCCCACCCACCCCAACCCCACAATTCCCTGCGTATTTTAATATCGACGAGAATCTCGAGATGTACCTGTGGTCCGCGGAGCTCTGACATACACTGACCTCCCGGTGGCGTAGGAACGGGGGTGCGGGTTGTGCCACCGCACAGGGCGCCGAGCTGGGGCCTTTAAAGTACTTTAGACCAATGGTCGCACCGTACATTGAAGTAATTGATGTGGACGGTATACTTCAAGGTATGGCTGAGCACGCAGCAAGAAAATTTGGATTCTAGACAAGCAGCAGCCATTTTAAATAGCATCTTTGATCAATGTCCCATGTCTGTGTGTGTGTGTGTTTATTGGGATTTTCGGCAAAGATTATATTGTCCATGTTTGATTAAGTCAGCAAATAACGGAAATGTACGGGCATATATGATTGCACTACAGCTATGATGCTTGGAATTTTATAAGTAATTGTCCAGAGTATTCAAAATGCTGGGGCATTTGCATTGGCTATAGGCAATGATAAAAGATGGATGTTTCAAGCCTGGTTCTTAGAGAAGAGAGATGCCCTAAGACATTTTACTGTATTTTAATCATCAATTTGGTCGGAGGGGGGTTGCTTTAATTTATATTATGTGGGGGGGGGGGTCGCTCGCGCGGTTATAATTGAACCAATCACAGAGCGCGCGTTCACAATAGAGTCAAATGTATTTTTTGTCAATTCATTGTAAGTATATCGGTTTAAAATAATGCCTCTAATTATAGAATTTAAAAAAATAGCAATTAATATATTCCTCCTTAAAAGTACATAAACATACAAATTACCAGGAATTACCATTTTATGGGCTAATAAAAAAAAATAACAGTAATGAAAGTTGGACGTTGAATAATTAAAAGCGTATTTCTCAGCGGAGGCATTTTATGAGAGATGGCAGTTACGGGAGGGAGAGGGAGAGAGAGAGAGAAAAAAAATAGTTCCATGCTTCTTGTTTTTGTTTTTTTTTTGTTTTGTTTTGCATTGTGAAGCCGATAACCGTAACGGTGCGCGGATGAAAGAAAGCAAGAGATCGATAGTGGGGGGGGGGGGAATAAAAAAAAAGAAATATGCATCGGGCTAATGTACAATGTATGTTCCCCGTGCGGCTGTGGCTCCTTGCTACCTTGACCACGATCAAGTACCTTGGTGATGATGGCTTCCCACTCCCCCCCCCACCTCCAGCCCAGCCCCGCCGCGCCCCTCTCACACGGCTTGAATTTTTTTTCAAAGTGATTGTTTTGTTAGTTTTTATTATTATAAATATATATATATATATATATATATATATATATAAATATATATATAAAATTAGGTAAAGTGTTGGTGACGTTTTAAGATTTCTTTTAGAACTCTCCTTCCCATATAAAAGCTAATTTAATAAAAAAAAAAAAAACCGTGAACGTTACGTGTGTGATGAGAAACAGCGAACAAATGTAACAACACACAAAGAATGTGAGAAACAAATTAAAAGACCCGTATACAAAAATCAATATTTTCTCAAGTTGTTTTTTTTTTGTTTGTTTGTTTAGTATTTCATTATTAACATTGTTTGTTGTTGATGATGTTGTGATGCCATTCATTGTGTTTCATGATTGTTTGTTGTTGTTGATGTTGTGATGCCATTCATTGTGTTTCATGATTGTTTGTTGTTGTTGATGTTGTGATGCCATTCATTGTGTTTCATGATTGTTTGTTGTTGTTGATGTTGTGATGCCATTCATTGTGTTTCATGATTGTTTGTTGTTGTTGATGTTGTGATGCCATTCATTGTGTTTCATGATTGTTTGTTGTTGTTGATGTTGTGATGCCATTCATTGTGTTTCATGATTGTTTGTTGTTGTTGATGTTGTGATGCCATTCATTGTGTTTCATTATTGTTTGGAAATGTTCGATTTAAAAAAAAAAAACATTCTGTAGAATTTAAAAGGCTACAATTCACTACATCCCTTCCCACCACCCCCACCGTCTCAAATGAAGTAGTGCGCATGTGCCATCCTGAAACCCCTTTTAACGGTTGTGGAGTGGCCGTGTATTGATTCGCTGATCCTTTCATTATCTTTAAATAAATTTAAACTTTTTTTTTTACTTTTTATTAATTAACATGATTTTTTTTGGCCGCTAACAAGAATTAAAGATATTCATTTATATTATTATTATTAATTTTTTTTTAAAAACCCAGTATTTACCACCTCTATGTCTTGTCAGTGTCCTGTGAATGCAACGACTCAACAGATACACAACTCTGTACTAAAACAATAAACAATAATTCTCTTAACTTCTGGTGCAGTTACGATGTACATACGGAGTTACATTCGGCATTAATTTGAGATACAGGTACAAGTTGGAAGATTAGGTTCTCTAAGAATTGGTTTCGGAATCGAAAATTAGCCTAAAATTATCCGATTCCAAGTACGACAATGTTCCGATATTTCTGCTTCTTTATTCGATATTTCTGCCTCCCTATACCGATATTTCTACTTCTTTATTCGATATTTCTGCCTCTATATTCGATATTTCTGCCTCCCTATACAGATATTTCTGCCTCTATATTTCTGCCTCCCTATACCGACATCCTACCTGTCACTAAATGCACTCAGCTGACATCATAATTTAGTGTCAGCGGTTGTGTGAAAAGAGGGGATAGAGTGCAGCACTACTAACTACAACGGCGGCACGACAATGGTAATACACATCTTTGTATTGTTCTATAGTACAATGATCTACCAGTATGTACTTTTATTGGACCCGCGAACACACAATACTACTGCAGACGATATATATATATATATATATATATATATATATATATATATATATAACTGTAGAATAATTCGGTAAGACTTTGACAAGTTATAACAATCCAAAGAATTCAACTCCGACCTCTGACCTTTGTTTAACACAACTCACAGCTCCCATCAACCAAACATAATTACTAATTACAAACGGAACAAAAGAAATCATCAATCCGCGTGTTACTGATACAAATGTAACAAAAAAAGATAAAAGAGAAAAAAAAAAACAAAAAAAAAAAGTAAAGCTCATTGTCGGGCCAACATATTGAAGCGAGCCCCCCCCCCCACCCCATCCTTTTCAAGCACCCACCTCATCCCCGATGACCATCGCTACGTCACATCCAGTTAGCCAATAGCATATATCGACAAATGGGTTGGATCTTTTTTTTTTGCTTTGATGTCGTGGCGCAGGGCGGGGACGAATGCGAGGAATCAAAGGGAATTCTGAATCATCAAGTGAAGGAAGCACACACACACACACACACACACACAAACACACGCACAAACACACGCACACAGACACAAACACACATAAGCTGCACGTAACACTCACGGCAATTATTGATGCAGCCCTTTGAGTTATGCAAATCAGATGTAAAGCTAATTCCGCCATTCAGCCCCTGGGGGCCCCCCCCACCACCAACCTCACTTCCGACACACTGTCTGCTTGTGTGAGTAGATGGAGAGAGAGAGAGAGAGGGGGGGAGAGAGGGAGGGCGTGCCGCTGCTTTGTACTGCAGTTATTAAATTATCGAAATGTTGGTAGCTGCATGATATGACCGGAGGGGCAGGGGAGGGGGGCACAGAATAGAAATATCCGCCTCTGTGAAGTACGTGCACATCGATGGGGGGCTTTGTTTTAGACCAGGGGTGGGCAAACTACGGCCCGCGGGCCGCATGCGGCCCTTCAGCGTATAATATGCGGCCCGTATGCATGCACATATTGTGAGTGTGAATGCGAAATAAATGACAAATACAAGGTTATTATCATTAATTCATATTTTAATACGTTGTAAATTGTAATTGAAGTAGACAAAATATATGTGCGGCCCGCCGATAACAATCAAGTTTTCAAAGTGGACCTCCGTAAAAAAAAAAAAAAAAGTTTGCCCACCCCTGTTTTAGACTAAAGCTGCCCCCCCCCCACCCACACAAAAATAAAGTACATTGGACTGATGATATGAAGGGTTTTTACATTCCCCATTTATTACAAGCCCAATGGACCGACAGGGTTTATTTTTTCTCGCGCACACCCCCTGTCAATGAACTGAGACCGACGCAAGGCTCCTGTGTTGCGTGTTATTAAATGCACTAAAATGAATTGGAAAAAAAGAAGGTTTATAATATGTAACCAGATTCTGACCGAATGTTCCGTTGGGTGCCAAACGCGAAGGGTGGTGGGGTCAATGGGGTCACCGCGGGGCAGGTTCAAGGGGCCGAGGCGTTTGAGAAACTAAACTCAAAATGCCCGAGTGATAATGTACAGTGAAGGTCGTGCAAAAAAAAAACGAGAACATTGCAGTCGACGGATTCAATAATCTGCCTGCCACACTGACCGCAGGCGAGTGGTTAGTGCTGACCACATCTCCGTGGGTCGGCGGCTACAGGGTTGGTCTGCCAACCCCCCAAGGTCGCGCGATCAGACCACACTGGTCTAGTATATTAAAAGGGGGCGGGAGCGTAGCTTAACTTGGAAAGACAAGCCGGTCACTCATCTGCCTGCCACACTGACCGCAGGCAAGTGGTTAGTGCTGACCACATCTCCGTGGGTCGACGGCTACAGGGTTGGTCTGCCAACCCCCCCAAGGTCGCGCGATCGGACCACATTGGTCTAGTATATTAAAAGGGGGCGGGAGCGTAGCTTAACTTCGAAAGACAAGCCGGTCACTCCATTGGTTCCGTAATTTTCCCACCCCAGCTATAAATGGGGGACTCGTACGTCTTACGTATGCCTGGATTGTTCGCTCTACTTATATAGAAAAGAAGAAGGGCTGGGGGGGCCCATGTGTTTTTGCAGTATTTAAGAAGCATATATGCGAATCTAACGAACTAAGCACCCATACACTCAAAGTCTGAAATGTAGGCTACACGTGATGCCGCAAAAGAAGAGATGCCATACAGCACATAACACGGCATATTTAACAAATAATAATAATAAGTACAAGATGATATTTGTTATATTTTGCACTATTTTTCTTCTTTTGTCTGGACTACATCGAAAGCCAACGCCTGCCCCCCCTCCAACCACCCATTAAACCGACACACCACTGTCTGTTGTTGTTGTTTTTTTTTTTTTAAAACTTTTACAGGTTAATTAAAGTTTTAAATTCTGTGAGTAATGTGATGTAACGAAGCATTGTTCCTGATGATAATGGCAGATAATTAATCAAAGGGGTCGATGGCATGGCACACAGAAACAGAGCGCACAACGCGAGACAGCGCGAGCTCATCTCGTATTCTTGTTTGTTTGTTTTCTTTCTCTTCAGGCCGTCCGTCATTGTATAGTGACGATACGCAAATAATAATGACTGATATTACCGGAATAAAATAAACATAGGTTTGATTGTGCTTAGGCCCGGCATAGCAAGCTACGGCCTGCGAACAGAATACACTTCTCCCCCCCTCCCCCCATTCCCGGACAGGCTGTTTGATCCAGCCCGTGCATAGCCCCTTCTCACTCGTTTATATCGATGACGTATACATTTAATTATAGAGGATCCCAGATGCGGCCCGCGGTTCAATATACTTTTGCCCACCCCCTGTCCCCAGAGTTAAACTTTGTTTTGAGCTGACGAAACAGCCGGCGTGACGAAGGTTGGCGGGGCGTTCAAGCCCCCCCCCCGTGACGCCTTGTAATATTTGCACCTCCATGGTCGTGACAGACTCGGCTGCAGGGCAGGTAAGACGGACACCCCTTACGACAAGCGCTCATTTAAAAAAAAAACGAAATATCAATAGCGCGTCAGCGAGTGGACCCCCGTGCGGATCGATGCGTTAAGGCGGTTCCGCATTGGAAGTGGTGCGGCACCCGCTAAAACTGTCACAATAGTGACCTCATCAGAACTGTCACAATAGTGACTTTGGGTATTCGGTACAGGATCGGGAGGTTTCGTCATAACAGGCTCCTCACGTGACCAAAAACAGCTGTTGTTGTATGCGCCATCTATTGGCGTGATCGGTGCTACCATTATAAATACTCAGCTAACTGTTACTATTTCATTTATACGGCAAAGATTAATTTCGATCAAACACCTAATCGCATTTCTTTTTGAAGTATTCTTACCCCCCCCCCCCCAAGGTGGAAGAGGGAGGGGGAAGGGGGAAAGGCCGTTGAGATGAGGGCGTGATTGCACCTCTCTCGGGCCGTTCCATGTCCAGGTCTAATGTAGATAAGAGATCTATAAGGAGCCGAACCTTCGACAAAGTAAGGGGTTCTGGACATATTGGAATTTTGGTTGTTTGGATGTTTCAAATAATTTTTTCGCCCATCTCGGGGGGGGGAGGGGGGGGTTGCCAAACACAAATGAATGCTTTTTCTTCCCTCTTTGGCTTTTTCTTTTTCCTCTCCAAGCTTTCCCTGGCCACCTTTCTTATCAGAGGTGTAACTTTAAAAATATTTGAAGAGGTCTAATCGAATGTTCCATAGGTATCCAGCTTTCGAATTATGCAGCTACACATGCTAATTAATCATGCTACCTGGGCTTCATCCAGCAGGTTCAAATGATACATTAATAATTCAACGACTACAAAAATGCGTAGCGTGCACAGGGGATGAGAAGACGGCAAAACGAAGTAGCACTGAAAAAAGATGAAAAAATAAAAGAGGTACTCACCTAAAACTAGGTCACACGTCAGCAGGGACGTGTAGACGTAGAGCACAAAAATCCATGACGTCATGCGCGAGTGAGGTCCAGCCGGCCGAGGAAACGACTGAAGTGACGCCGATTCGCTCAATAGTGACATCACCGGAAGTCGTGCGGTAGTCACGTGACACTGTTATCCAATAAGGCATGGGTTGCTATACAAGCACGGGGTTAGCCAGGATGAATGCCCTGTTGCCCTCAACTACTTTATTTTTATTTTATTTTTTTCAAAACATTCAGAAGGTTTTGGTGAGCAGGTACAAAGTGCGATGGATGAGTCGCACGCATGCGCATGAACTAAAGCGATGACGTTTCCCCCAATCCGCCGAAGGTACAAATGACAAACTTTTGTTTCGATTCCCTTTTTAACGAGCTGCGTCCCTCACTGTGCAGTATATTTGTACATCCTTATAGGCTTGGCTCCGAATGCAGGTAGAAATGACCAAGTTTCTAAAACAATTTGTTCTTTCTGCAAAATAAAATATTTAAAAAAATTTAATTTAGAGCTGTATGGAGTTTTAAAACAAATATTGTGAAAATTAATTAAATATTATTATGCAAATATTGTGAAAGCTCTGGAGGGGGGAGGGGGAATAAGGAGCAGATATAATATTATGCACCATTTTAAACCTCTTGCAGTGGTCTCTGTAAAGAGCGGGAGTTATCTATTCATCCTAAACAAAAACAAGACGACAACTGATGGGTCTCGTGTCTTACTTCCACAACGAGGCTGAAAATGGTCGGCCGGTTGCCGAGAGAGGTTAACTGGCTTCGCCCGGGGCTCGAACATGTAATCCACATTACGTCATAGGGATCACCCCCATCAACGACACAGAGCGCACCCCACCCCCCACCCCCCGCCCCACCATTTTTCATTGTCCAGAGATGACGGCCGGTCGTTAATGCCCGTGACATGATGTTTTTGATACGACAGTGTCATTCCTGTCACAGGATGCGCGTGAACGTTATATGTCACAGTAACGCTGTCCACACAGGCGCGATGACCTGTCATTGACGTAATAAACACGGCTAATCGACCACCCCCCACCCCAAACACACACACACACCTCCATCCTCTCATACCTCATGGGAAAGGGGTGAGGGGGTATCAAAAAACAGGTAATTTTTTCCCCCTCTCTTCTCCCAGTCGCAGAAGCAAACATTGACATAAACTGCAGGTTGGGCCAGAAGGTATGACAGATGACGGATATTCATGATAATTATCATTAATGATATTTATTCTCTCTGTGTGTGTGTGTGTGCGCGCAAGCACGCGCGGTGTTTCCTGGACATCCATCATTCCTAGTATAAAGTGTTGTTTGTTATTGTTGTTCTTTTGTACATAATTCTCTGACTTACTTCAATAATGCGGTGCAGATATTTTATTTGTTTATCTTATGGCGGGTAAAGGAGTCGCAGAAGCGGTCAAGAGTTTATAAATTCCAGGTTACACTTCAGCACACTAAGCACCCTACTAGGCCTCGGCAACACTAAGCACTCTAATAGGCCTCGCCTCGCCCGGTTGCGCGGCGCCGCTGCACGCAACAGACGCTTCCACCATTTTCTTTTCGCCCGCGGGCCACAAGAACTTAACACCCACTCCACAGACGTACGGCGACACACTCGACCAAGTCCAAACAGAGCTGGGGGTCATCAGGGTCAGGCTGTTATATTATCCGTTTTCAAAAGTGAAGTTAAAAACTCCATTTCTTTTTACTCGCGAAACCGTGTCGATGGAAAAGGTTTTTCATTCGCCCAGTTTCTTCCAGATGTAAGGAAGCTTTTTAAGATAATTGTCTTCTCTGGTTGTGTTTAGCTCGTTAAAATAATAATAATATATATATATATATATATATATATATATATATATATATACTTATAAGACGCATTTGTTGTCTGTCTGTCTGTCTGTTCCCTATAACTCAAGATCCAGACAACAAAATAACGTGAAATTTGTTACACATACACATAATTACATGGGGAAGGTTATAGGACAGGTTTCGTTTCATCTCGATGAAATTGTAATTAATTATTTTTATTTTAGTATTTTACAATATTAAAGTAATCTCGACGGCGCCATAGATAAAATTCCTCTGTGACGTCATTTCCCGATGATACATTTTTAAATTTTCCTACTAATAAAGCCGAATAAAACTTGCGCGCTGGTGCTGTATAGTTCCTTTGTGTTGCAAAGAATTGTTGTTTTTTCATGCTCCCTGATTTGTACAGTTTGAGGAAGGTAAAGGAATGAAGAAGGATTTTAGAAGTGTGAAGCCATAATAATAAGTATATATATATATATATATATATATATATATATATATATAGAGAGAGAGAGAGAGAGGGGGAGGGAGGGAGGGAGAGATAAAGAGAGAGGGGCAGGGGAGAGAGGAAAGGAGGGTAGGAGGGAGGGAGGGGGAGAGAGGGAGGGAGGGGGATGGATGGGGAGAGAAGGGGGAGAGAGGGAGATGGGAGATGGGAGGGAAGGAAAGAGAAAGGAAGGGAGGGAGAGAGGGGGTAGGGAGGGTGGGAGAGAGAGAGAGGAAGGGAGAGAGAAGTAGGGAGAAAACAGAAGGTAAACAGAAAACCTTATTTTAAACCCGGGCAAAGCCGGGTACTTGCAACTAGTATATATATATATATATATATATATACATATATATATATATATATATATATAGGTGTA
This sequence comes from Bulinus truncatus, assembly GCA_021962125.1. NCBI lineage: Eukaryota > Metazoa > Mollusca > Gastropoda > Planorbidae > Bulinus > Bulinus truncatus. Next base: position 2,222,587 of record JAGDYQ010000065.1, on the reverse strand, counting down.
TAAAAAGTAAGTGCTCATTGTGCGGTGTTTGTTGTGGAGGTTATTAGCGCTTAAAAAGATGACACGTGAATGTTGACAACCGGAAATAATTAGAAATCAATATGGGGTCCAGAAGCACGCGATGCGCTGACGCCATTGGTCAGATTGTAGGACGAAAGAATTTTTTTTCCAAAGGTGGGGGGTAGGGTGGTGGGAGCTCGCGAGAGTACATCATGAAATCTGCAAGGAAAACTGAGGGATCAATGTTTTTTTAAGATAGCAGTGAGAGGATAATCCAAGGGGGCGGGGTGGGTTGGGGGGAGGGGGCGGCATCTTAGTTGTTTTCTTATCAGCTCATAATAACATATGCAATAACTAACTTCACTCAACAGAGACTCGATGAAAGGCTGTTTGGATTACGAATCGAGTATATTTTAGAGTGGAGCCACACACACCCCACCCCACCCTCACCGCACTAATCCCATTTATTCCGCCAACCGCTAACACCATCTGCTCATCAAGCACTGTTGATCTGGATGAAAACCAAAACTCTACGGCAACCCCCGTGGGCCCGTGTTTCGTTTCAGAGTGAAGCACAGCACGCTATGACTATTACTTTTAACGTATATTAATTAGTTCACGTCAAAACACTCCGTCAATCCGCTATCTGTCCAAGCCGCCGTTCAAATTTACGCAAATGTGGCCCGCGACTCAAAAGGTTTGCCCACCCATCTCGGGTGAGGGGGGGGGGAGTAACTTCAGTTTAACACAAATTTAAAAATTTAAGTTCGAAAAGCGAAATAGGATGAACTTTTGGTAGCAGACGCGTTACCAAAGAAGTGGCAGCAGCAGAATTGGTGGCAGCAGCAGAAACCTCCTTCTTGCACGCAGCTGGTAAATGATGGTCACTACTTCTATGTAGGTGAGTGAAGTTTACGATGCAAGTTCGATATGCCGAGAGCAGTGAAGGTGTACTACCTACCCTCCCCCCCCGCCACCACACCCTTGACTTTCTAGCCTATATGTCTCACATAAAGCTAACTAAACTAGCGATAAAGTCTCTCTTTTGATACCGTCACATGATATGCATTTATTGCCAGTTAACCACCCCCCCTCCTTCCACTGCCACCAATGTATCAGAATGTACGCGCAGGTACCTTTACCTAGGGGAGCGGGGAGGGGGGGGGCAAGGCCTAAGAGCGGGTCTGCTTATTTTTTTTTTTTAGATTAGTTCTCACGAAGTCTGAAGGTGGTGACTTTAATAGAACAAAACAAAAGGTATAATTAAATAATCACTTTCATTCAAGATTACTTTTACCCGCATTGTAGAACCCTCTTCATCAAAATAACAAAAGGACATAACAAAAAAATCAACTAGGATCTTTAAAAAACAACTTTCTTGGAGCCGAAACATGGATTAAACAAAACAAAACAAAAAAACGCCACCCTTAACATTTCTTGAAAAAAAAAAAGAATAAGAGACGGTAGTGCGTGTTAGGTGTGGTTGGGGTGTGTGGGGGGGGCGTACATATATTCCATTTCTCCCCAACAATTTCTACTATTTCTTCCCTCCATTCATCTCTGCACATCACACACAAACTACCAAGTGTGCTTTCTCACTTCAGCTCCCCCCCCCCCACACACACACACTACCCACCCGTAGTAAACCACCTCGATCCTCAGTGTACACAACATTTGACCCAATTAAATCGCTCCGGTGGTTCTTAAAAGAAAGTTAACATTATTCTCCCCCTCCCCCCGAAGTACAGCTACTCGATTGCTCCAGAGCAAATTCTTTCAAGGTTTACAGTTGTGTGGAAGGGGGCGGTGTATGAATGGGAATAGGGAAAACTATGCATTCACCGGACTATTTCAGTGTGAGAGAAAAGGGAGACACACACACACACACACATATATATATACATATATATATATACACACCCATTTTATTATATGGGGGGGGGGGGCAACCATGATCGCAGCTAATTAAAAAAGTAAATTCTTGAAGAGTTACTGGACTTTCTTATTTGGATCGCGTAAAACGCAGAGAAAAAGAAAGACGTTAGGGTGATCGCTTTTTCAATATAATTATTTATTCGAAGTAGGGAAGGGGAGGGGGGTGAGTAGTGCAGGGAATAGTTTTTTTTTTCCAGAATGATAAGTCTTGAAATTTATTAGAATCGGCCGCCAACAATGCAGGCAAGGGCACGTTTGTTGGTTGGACTGCAGCGAGCCGTGTGTGTGTGAGTCTGTGTGTGTGTGTGTGTGTGTGTGTGTAGGGTGTGCTACATGGGATGTGCTGTCACTCAAACGGAGATGTCACCCATTGTGGGAGGGGGGTGGGGTGGGGGGGGGTCTCCGCCTATTGAGTGCATCGAATGTAATAAATCTCTCTCTCTCACACACACACACACACACATACTCACGCACGCAGGCACCCTCTCTCTCTCTCTCTCTCTCTCTCTCTCTCTCTCTCTCTCTCTTATATCTGAATGTTAAGCTGTACATTGCATAGATTCATGGGAGGTAGAGTTTAAAGAAAGTCTTTTTTCTTTCTTCGGTGATTGTCAGGAGAATCAGGAGTCTCTCAGCAGAGCCGTCTTATCTAATAGGCGCAGTAGGCTTTTGTTTCCCCAGGACCGACGAAGCTTAAGGGGGCCCCCATGAAAGTCTAATGATTAAACTTCTAACATGCATGTACCGAATGTGTCGGCACATATATGTCCAATAACAATGATCTGTACCATGTCACAATGTGTCGGCACATATATGTCCAATAACAAAGATCTGTACCGTGTCACAGTGTGTCGGCACATATATGTCCAATAACAATGATCTGTACCGTGTCACAGTGTGTCGGCACATATATGTCCAATAACAATGATCTGTACCATGTCACAGTGTGTCGGCACATATATGACCAATAACAATGATCTGTACCGTGACACAGGTTTGTAGTACAAGAACCAAAGGATCAACAAACCAAATGTGTTTGACCATGGAAAGAAAGAAAGAAAAAAGTATTCAGGGGAGGAGGTAGGGGGTAAAAGAACCAGTATGTTAACAGAGAAATGTTCAATTCACTCGCAGACGTGTAACTACTGATACGACTGATTGGTTGATCTTTGCTTTTACGTATATCGAAAGTAAAGAATTAATACAACAGTATTCCAGTTTAAAATACAATCATGAAAAAATCGGATCTGCCCGAAACCAAAAAATAACCTAGCCTACCAATCAAGCCTAAGGGGATATAACTCTATGCAAAGGTTTTGCAGGGTACAGCTAGTGTAAAATAAAAGTAAAGTTACCTTAACCCCTTATGGGCCATCGGGCCATGTAATGTGTAGAGTTCATCTGTTTCTGCAGCCTCGGCGTATGCAGGGGTTGTTGCACGACGCCCAGCCGCCTTCACTTCACCAAACTAAGAAAGGTATCCATTTGAAGCTGGGTGGCTTTTCGGGTGACTTTTATCCAACTTTCACCACAACCTGGGAAAAATTCGCTTGGTTCTCACCGAGGATCGAGCCAAGGGCTCTCATGGCCGACAGTCAAGTGCTCTAACGCATCTTTTTTCATATAAAGCAATACAACGAGACCGATTTTTAACCAGTTCACACACCAAGTGCTTTTTGAAAAGAAAGAAAAAATAAGGAGCAAGTCACAGCAAGGAGAGTGAAAATACTGGTATAAAAGATTCCAGTGACTTTCGATGATACATTATTAATCACTGCAGAGCGCACGCAGACTGACAGGAAAATTTCTTCTTCATAAATAATTTCAGACTGACTGATAAACTGTGCTATAACTGACTAAAGGCTCACAGCGAAATAAAAAAAAATTATTGGTCACTGCAAACTGACTGCTAATGACCGTTAAAATTACATCAGACTGACTGCTAATGACCGTTTAAATTATTGCAGACTGACTGCTAATGACCGTTTAAATTACTTCTGACTGACTGCTAATGACGGCAAGGTGCAAATAATTGTACAAGCCACTACAGAATGCATATAGCCGTTATTAGTCGCTTTAGGTGAACTAAAAAAATAACGGTTATAAATCCCTGCAAGCTGACAGGTTAAAAAAAAAACTGTATTTATCCACTACTGGCTGTCTTAAACGACAACACTGTCACAACACACACCAACTGCTGGTAACATTTCACAATCATACTCTTATTTTGACAGTCACACGATGTAGGCTGGACGAGCTTTTGTGTGCTGCAGTACATCACCTGGTTAATCCATTACAAGGTATGCGTCCACCCCCACCACCCCACCACACCCGATCAATCTTTGACCAGAAATGACTGATTGGAATGGCGATTGAACGGATCAATGGCACTGAAGCTGGCCCGGGTCAGAGGTCCCCCAAATGCCAACCGTCCCCGTCCCCCCAGTCATTTCATGGCAGCTAAGTGACTATGGCCGGTCTGGGCAGAAATGAAAGAAACTCCAAACGAGCTACCTCATTTTGAAATCGGTTGTCCCCGTTTTGTCTGTCTGTCCGTCTGTCCGTCATTATCCTAGATCTCAACAACCATAAGTCCTAGACCCATGATGTATATATCATTTTGTAGGTCTTGGCCTGCCAAGAAATGACTTTTTCCATTTCGCGATCTGACCTCTGAGGGCCGTAAAAGGGGGCTTAGTACCGTTTTTTTGCTATATAAGCTATATTAATAAAGAGCGCCTATATCTCAACAACCATAAGTCCTAGACCCATGATGTATATATCATTTTGTAGGTCTTGGCCTGCCAAGTGTACATCAAAAGTCCATTTCGCGATAGGACCTCTGAGGGCCGGGCTTCAGGGCTCCTAAGGGGCTTATATATTATATATACACCTTGTACATTCAATAACCCATTCATTTGATGCGAAATACTGCAGCACGTAGTTTCACCAAGATTTATTAAAAAACTCATCAAATGAAATAGTAAGCTTGTGTTCTGAGTTTAATTGAAAGTATCAGAGCTATGCAACAATTGACGGAGTTTTTGGACGATTAAATGACTATAATTTCGAATGTTTTCAATTATGAGTCCTATTTCAGTAACCACAAACCACTTGTAGTTAGATTTAAGAGAAAATATTTTTTTTTTCAAATATAAAGAAACGTCTTTATAATATTTTTTTTACAGATATATGCATTACACAATTGAATTTATAAACATTTCCAAAATTTACAAATATTTACTGAAAGCTAACATACGTACTGATACATAACAAGAAAATGCGCTATCAAGTCCTGTGTCCAGAATGGAACAGGCTAAATTGCTTGTTTTTATTTATTTTCGATCAGCCACTTTGGATATAGTCGCTCAACGGCTGAGCAGATACGAATGTCAATAGTTTCGATTATAGTCTCAAAATCCACTTTTTTTAAAAAAATTGTTCTTTTAAGAGTACAACGGTAAAAGGCGTCCAATGCCAAGTGAGAGTGAGTAGAGAGATCACAACAGTGGAGTGCGTGAGTAAAGATATAGCACAGCAGTGGTGTGCGTGAGTGGAAAGATAACACAACAGTGGTGTGCGCGAGTGGAGAGATAACACAACAGTGGTGTGCGCGAGTGGAGAGATAACACAACAGTGGTGTGTATGTGTTGCAAAACAATTAATATAGAAAATAAAATATTGGTGGAAGGGGGGAGGGAGGGGCTTTTTGTCGGGTGCCCGAGCGATGATCAACTGTCCACCCGACAGATCCCCCCGGCCTCGATCCTCGGTGAGAACCAGGCCCACCGACAGAAATTTCGGGCCCCGGGCAGGGCTGTCACGCCCCGTGCTGATAATATTTTCAAAAGTTGATTGGCCAGCTCTGTCCGGGGCCCCTAAACCTCGCCAGCCCCTGGGGCATTTGCCCCCTCCCCGCCCCCACCTCTGGGCGGCCCTGGTTAGAACCAAAGTATTTTTTTCCAGGTCCTCGTGTGAAGTCGGTTAGTTGAAAAAAAAAAGGGGGCGGCTGGGTGTTGTGTAACCACACAATCAGCGGCGTAGCGTGGGTATCGGCCGCCCAGGGCGGAAGACGATTTTGCCGCCCTCTTTCAATTTAATCTATACATTTTTGCCGCCCCCCCCCCAAAAAGTAATAAAAAGTGCCGCCCGGTGCGGACCGCACCCACCCCCTAGGTACGCCACTGCACACAATCTTTTTATATGCCGTGTGGTTACAGAAAACAGATGAATTCTGCACTTCATCTGCCCCGATGGCCCCTAATAGGGGCTAATGTAACTTTTTAATAATAGTTTTGGTGAAAAAGAAAAGGGGAGGTTGTCAGAAAAATCAGAGAGCACGTGAGTAATGGTTAGAAACCTGGTAATGGTTAAAAAAAATTGTCCCCATGGGAGCTGTCCATTATTTACGTCAACAAATTTTTGGCGATTTTTACCTCCCCCCCCCCATCCCCCTTGTCAACAACTTGTCAAACTTCCAGAGACCCCCCCCCCCCCCATAAAATTACGTCAACATTTGATTACCCCCCCCCACTAAAAAAGGTGGCTTACAGAATGTTTGTGTGGCGAAATTGGTAGGAATATAGTTAGTTTAATTAAAATACTGAATGTTAAGCGAGTGTGTAACACAGGACTACAAACGATGCTTAATTTTTCCTATTTATTAAGTAATTATATTAAATTTAACAAAAGTAACATTGTTGACGTCAACATTTTTTGACCTTCCCCCCCCCCCCTTGTCAACAATTGTCAAAAATTTTCTGACCCTCCCCTCCTCCCTATTTTGTTGACGTCATTAATGGACAGCCCCATGTATAAAAATAACGACTGCCTCCCCCCCTCCCCCCAAACACACACCCCGAGTAGTACAACGTGTAGCTGGTTATGGTGACGATGCAGAACGATGTGCTCTTGTAGCATAAGATATTGATGTTGTTTGTTATTATGATGATGATCACATAACATTTCATTGCGGTGCAATATAACATTTTATTAACATTTCATCAAATTAATAATTGATATATGAAAATAATTATGATATTTTTTTTTTAAAATCTATTCCACTTATCCAGAAGACGAACATGTATTATTACACAATAAATGCATAGACTTTCAGTATTTACCTTTACTGGCTATATGGATTCTTCATTAGCCATTTTCCACATAAGACATATTCGCGAGCATATCCAACATCAAGTCAACAAATATCCATCCAAAACTCATGATGATAAAGAATTCTAGTTAAACTTTAAGAGTAAAAAAAAAAATAATCTTGGACGATTGAACAGATGCCATAGGCAAACAGTTCTACACACTGGATTCAACACAATCAACTGTCTCCCAAACATACACATTCGTGATTATTTCAAATTTTGATTAAGTATTACTTTTAAAAGTTTATATTTAAAACTCAATCAAATATGCTTAGTATTGCAAAGTAAATAAGCTATAACAGGGGGTGGGGGTGAACGAGAAGACTAGGATATGTAGGGATTTAAAATCTTTAGAAGCAGACGATCAAGAAATGTTCAACACAGCGAAATGACACAGTACACGTTAACATATCGTCAAAGACGCGTAAAGGAAGCGTGTAGACAGGCGGCTCAGCTACCACAAGTCTGAATATCTATTACAAACAATAGCCCTTCCCAAACTAAAACTAGAGAAAATGCGTTTAAAATTAGCTGCTGTATAGATATATGCACTGAATCCAACAAAATATTACCGAACAACTGCAATTATTGTAAATAAAAACTGCCATATTGTTTCCAAAAATAGCCTCCAAACAGAATTAATCATTAGAAAAAACATGCCGGTAACACATTACTACTGAAACCGTGACCATGTAAGAATAAATCCAAGTGAATTTTAAATGTAGAGTTCAATGCAGATACGTAGAATGCGATCATATTATTGTAAACTGATAAATAAATCCAACTAAATGATATATTTAAGAAAAGAAGAAAAAAAAAGCACACATTCAGCCAAATAAAACGCATTAAAATATCAGCACGTGTAATGCGGTTAGCAAACGCAACCGGATGTGTTGAAACTGCTAACACGGGTAGAGAGGTATGTTGTCAACTAGGCAGTGTCGCCTGCAACATTCAGACAGCATTTCAATGGCCTTAGCCGGGCTGTGCTACCCCCTCCCACCTGCCTACCTGCATAATTGTTAGTATTAAATATATATTTTCGTATACTTTTCTTTTTTAATGCCACGTGTCGTAAGAAAGTGTTTTTGATTTTCGTTTATTTTGTATATATGACGGTACTCGGCTGATGGGTGAACACAGTGAATGAAATAAATAAATAAGTTGAAAGGGTCCAAATCGACTAGAGGTAAATCTATCCTTTTTTTTTTTTTGTTAAAGGTCGGTAATATTTTCTCAAATTTTGTATTGGTTATCACTTTGTCTTCTCGTTTTGGCGGGCACCCAAATGCGCGCGTTCCAAGGCCGTATTTTAAATATGGGCTACGGTAGGGCCGGCCTTAAGAATAGCGGGGCCCAATTTAACCGATTCTTGCGAGGCCCCTCTTCTAGCCTGTGACAAGAGCCATGGCTGATAGTGATATGCTAAATGTAAATAGGCCGTAGACTAGGAACTTCGCGAAATAAGTGGCCCCCAATATGGTCAGTATTATACACAAATAAAAAATAACATCTTAGCAATATTTTTTTTATTTTTCAAAATGGGGCCTGAAACTTTTGTTGCCCTAGAGCCCCCGAAAATTGCAAATCCGGCTCTGCTCACAGCCTGTCTCTCTCCCCCCCCCCAACAATTCATCGGTCATTAGGGTCACTGTAAAATAAGATTCTATTTTTCGGACCAAACCAGTGGTCACTATTATTTGTTCCTCTTTCTGCACTGCCCCCACCTTAATCTTCGGGACTCGAACCGACAGCCCGCAGCACGACGATCGGATCACTGATATTCCCGACACATTTACTCCCCTCTCATTTGTATCATAAAGGGCGATGGGGGGGGGGCATATGGTAGAGATTTGAGCACCAAACATTAAATGTCAGCCTCCACATCGCTTCATCTGACAACAATTAAAATCAAAATGGGCTTTTAACATGCTCGAAAGACAGGGGAAATAACTGCGCAACGAACCCTGGCACAAACACACACACACAATCACGGTGTATGGGCAAAGCCAATTTGTAGCCCATAAAAGTCAATGTAGTTCAAATGTTCATAAAATTAAAAAAAAAACTTCAAATAAATTCACTCCCTCTTTTTTTTTCCAAGATTCAATTCTCAATGGAGCGCAAAAAAAAAAGTAAAAATAAAATTAAAAAAAAAAGTCATTGTGCCTGGTGTATGGAACTATTTTCTTCCTTCCATGACCGAAGTTAATAAAGAAAATTATATATTGAAAAAAAAAACACAAGAGTGCTTTCCATTTACGGGGCAGCTTGTTCAGAGACCATCGTACACTGCCGCCGTTAAAAACCAGTGTCTCGTGCCATTGTCAATGTACCAATAAAAAAACCGTTCTCCTGTCCATTGAACTTGGGGGGTGGATTATGAGTGACACACTCGCGCACGCGCGCGCACACACGATACGCGTACGAACATTTACAGGTCAACTCAATTTTTTTTTAAATGTTTACATGACCTACGACAGTTGTTGTTTTTTTGTGTTTTGTCTTGTTATAAAGACGAAATGTTGACCTTTCACACACGTTGATTTCAACCTGATTGATCAGGGACTCAAACAAGGCCATTCTCCCCCCCCCCCTTTCTCCCCCCCCCCTTCCCCCGTCCATAACTCTAACATAAAGAGAAAATGGGAAGGGCGCAGACTCGGTGGGTGACCATGGAGTGCTAAAAGAAAGATTTTTACAAATTTTTTCTTCTGAAGTTAAACGAAAATGTCCTGAGAAACGCGAGTCTGATAGCGCTGTCGGTGAGTCTTCACGGGTTCAGATCTATGCTGCGTTATTTCTCCGCCCCCCCCCCCCAACCTCGTCCAGTGCTCAATTTAAGAAAAAAAACCAGTGCCAGGGATGAAACAAAATTTCTGCAGAGCCGGGGGTACATGACTATGATTTCATCCCCGGCTGGGCTATATTAGCTAAAGCAGAGCCGAGGACGACAGGTCTCAGTGCCGGGGATATCCCCGGTGGTAAATCGAGCCTGCCCTCGTCTTCTGATTCCGTCCACACACGTAAACAATGCACAATCAACTATTATAGCCACACAAAAAAAATCGTACGGGCCCGACCGGTCAATTTTTGTTCCCTTCGGACCCCCCCCCCCCTTAAGTCTAAGGGGGAGGTCTCATGCTAACCAACCATTTGTATTTATTTATTTTTGCAGTTGACCGTTAAGGCTGATTCACCTGGCAATAATAATGTTCAGCCGGTTCTGTCCACCACTGGTTTCATACGCCGCCGTCACGATTCCTAATTAGTGGTGGATTAATTCTGAAGTTCTGGAAAGGGAGGGGGTGTGGAGGGGAAGGGGTAGGGGGGGTGGTGTCGCTGTGGTAGTCCCCACTCTCTTACCTGAGTCAGGTAAATAGTGTGTGAAATCCTCGGCACCACAGGGCGTTCTCCACGCTTACTGACACCCACCACCCCGAGCAATGTAAGGTCACTAGTAAGGTGCATATACAATGATAAACCAATTACTCTTAGATACAAAAAAAAAATAATAATACACTATTCAAATTGATATACATACAAGATACACCAATCAAGTGAGATTAATACAATGATACACCAATCAAAGTGAGGTTTACATAATGATAGACTAATCAAAGTGAGAATTACATAATGATACGCCAATCAAAGTGAGGTTTACATAATGATAGACCAATCAAAGTGAGGCTTACATAATGATAGACCAATCAAAGTGAGGTTTACATAATGATACACCAAAGTTATCACATTAAAAAAATAGACAATGTTGTTAATACATGTTGTTATTTATAGAGCATTTTCGAAAAAAAATGCTCTATTGTCCCCGTTTTGTCTGTCTGTCTGTCTGTCCGTCTGTCCGTCTGTCCGTCATCACCCTAGATCTCAACAACCATAAGTCCTAGACCCATGATGTATATATCATTTTGTAGGTCTTGGCCTGCCAAGAAATGACTTTTTCCATTTCGCGATCTGACCTCTCAGGGCCGTAAAAGGGGCCTTATAAAGTACCGTTTTTTACTATATAAGCTATATTAATAATGGACCGCCCTATATCTCAGCAACCATAAGTCCTAGACCCATGATGTATATATCATTGTGTAGGTCTTGGCCTGCCAAGTGTACATCAAAAGTCCATTTTGCGATTTGACCTCTCAGGGCCAAAATATAAGAGTTTTTTATGTACCGTTTTGCTTATATTTTAATATAAATAATAAAAGCTAATCAAAGGGGCGTTAATCATTATTTATTTTTGTAACAGTTATTCAACATGACTTACTTCCCGTACTTTATATAAAACAACAATTGACGGAGTTTTCGGACGATTAAATGACTACAATTTAGAATGTTTCAATTATGAGTCCTATTTCAGTTACATATAGGTCACGTGACTGGTCTCGATGCACCGTCCTGATGCTAGCGCCTAGCGCCAGATGAGAAGGGGGAGGGGAACGACTGTTGTTTCACCCCCACCCACATCTCTTATTTACACACCTGTCCAGGTGACGAATGGTGCAGCGCCGTGGGTTAGAATATGAGGGCTACATGTGCTAGAATTGAGAGGGTTACAACAATACATAACACGCGCATCAAATGAAATGGTTATTGAACGGAAGTGAAAAAAAAGAACTGGACGGAAGTGAAAAAAGAGGATACACAGACGGTTGACGAGGAAAGAAATAGACCATTGTAAAACAGTGTTTTATGTGTGAGTTGAATAAATATAAAAATTTGAATGTAATAGCCTAATTGTAAAGTCAATTGAATCTTTCAATTATGAGTCCTATTTCAGTGACCACAAACCACTTGTAGTTAGATTTAAGAGAAAATAATTTTGTTTTCAATTATAAAGAAACGTCTTTTGAATATCTTTTTTCAGATATATGCATTACACAATTGAATTTGTAAACATTTCCAAAATTTACAAATATTTACTGAAAGATAGCATACGTACTGATACATAATACGAAAATGCGCTAACACGTCCTGTGTCCAGAATGGAACAGGCTTAATTGCTTGTTTTTTTTTTTTACAGCGGGATGCCGAAAGGAATCGTTGCAGAGATTTCGGGACTACGCCCAAACATCGTCATATCTAGCGTGGACTACTTTCATTCCTAAAAAGCTCTTTAACTTATGTATCATGACCTTGAAAAACGTATCGACTAGTTTTTAATGTTCATATTTACAGATAACGTACACGATTTCTCACCTGAAATGTTCTCGCGCACCATGGAAGTGTGAAAGAAAAAAAAATCTGTATCTTGTAAAAGATCAATATTTATAACAAAAGTGCATAAGAAGGCATTAAAGGTCTGCAGACGACAAAGCCACCCCCCTACTTTCAACTTCGCCCCCGCTTTTCATTGCTGTCCCAAAAGAAAGTAAATGAAAGTTTCAAATCTCATTCACTTTTGTAAGAACGTTTGAGTATGAGGCTATGAACGATTTTTGTTGCAGTGGGGTCAAATTGTGTGCACAATGTGAAGGTCATAATGGAGCCATGTTTTTTCAATGCAGAAAAAATTATGAGTTCCTTTTTTTTTTTAAATGAGCTAATCGGCGCAAAATAAAATGTTTTAAAAGGAAAGTGAAGATGAAGTTGGGGAAGACAAGATATAAGGGTCTCTTAAAGTTATTTGTAAAATAATAAATGATAATTTGTTACAATGTTTTACAGAGATTTCGCAATTTAGTTTGGTGTGCCATCTCGACTGAGCCAAGGGAACTTCTTGCAACTTATAATATCATTAGCCCCCCCCACACACACACATACACACACTCATCACAGACACACACACTCATCATACACACACACACAACTATTTAAATTCGCAAAGAATATTTAAGATTATCACATAGCACAACAACAAATTGCACGGCGTCACGTGGCATACCATCACATCGCGTGGGACACCGTCACATCGCAAAGCAGACCATCACGTACCACACCATCACAAGGCGCACCATCACATATCACACCATCACATGGCACACCATCATCAGGCACATCATTACTTACCACACCATCACACGCCAGACCATCACTTAGCACCCTATCATATACCACACTATTGCATGGCACACAGCGCACCATCACACGGCGCACCATCACACGGCACACCATCAACGGGCACACCAATTATTTATCTCACGCCAGACCATCACATACCAGACCATCAAATCCCAAAACACACCATCACATAGCACACACCATCACTATTGCACGGCACACTATCACCGCACATGCTCCGAGGTTTACACGTTGCACATTAAAAAAAAAACTTACGTGATTAAAAAAAAAAAGCAAGATGACGTCATAGGTCACACGGGGTAAAGGGGCGGGTAGGGTGGATTCCATGCCTCGGCTTTATGTAGCGAACAGCTGTCGCATGACCGTGTTTACAAGTGAAATAGGCCGTGTTTTGAAAGAGACCTGGGGGGAGGGGGTGGAGACATGAGAGAGAGAGAGAGAGAGAGAGAAATGTACCCTTTATTTTATATGTTTCATAAAACAACCAATAAAAACTGTTTCCGCAACAATTCGAATCTAGTGTTGTTGTTTTCTTTTTAAACATTTCCGACGAATCACAGGGGTCCCGTGTAAATAAGAAAGGCACGGAGGGAGGGGGGCCCATAAATGTGATAGCGCGTGCAGATTCCAGTGTGTGTGTGTGTGTGTTCAAAAGCGTGTCTGTGGAAATTATCGGATGCGTAGAACTGTTTACCTAATGGGGCAGAACTGAATAAATTTTTTTTTTTTTTTTTATTTTATTTTTATTAGTTTTTTTTTTTTGTTTTCATTGTTGTGGGGAGATGAAGACCTAAGATAGTACAATAGTGGTCGTGACTGTCTTTTGTTGTTCTTCGTATAGTACAGTACGATTGTTAATTAATGTTGTAATGGAGTGATTCGATGGGCGACTTTCTCGATGATTAGCAGCGTTGGACGTACATGGAGAACTCATACTGTTACAGCTTTGGGCATACACGGAGAGCTCTTATTGTTACAGCGTTGGGCGTACATGGAAAACTCATATTGTTACAACGTTGGGCGTACATGGAGAGCTCATATTGCTACAGCGTTGGGCATACACGGAGAGCTCTTATTGTTACAACATTGGGCGTACATGGATAACTCATATTGTTACAGCGTTGGGCATACACGGAGAGCTCTTATTGTTACAGCGTTGGGCATACAGGGAGAACTCATATTGTTACAACGTTGGACGTACATGGAAAACTCATATTGTTACAGCGTTGGGAATACACGGAGAGCTCATATTGTTACAGCGTTGGACATACACGGAGAACTCATATTGTTAAAACGTTGGGCGTACATGGAGAGCTCATATTGTTACAGCGTTGGGCATAGATACATGGAGAGCTCATATTGTTACAGCGTTGGGCATACACGGAGAACTCATATTGTTACAGCGTTGGGCATACATGGAGAACTCATAGTGTTACAGCGTTGGGCATACATGGAGAGCTCATATTGTTACAGCGTTGGGCATACATGGAGAACTCATATTGTTACAACGTTGGGCGTACATGGAGAACTCATATTGTTACAACGTTGGGCGTACATGGAGAACTCATATTGTTCCCCCTCCTAATACATTCGCATTCGAGTGTCTCTGTTGTTGATGAAATCTGAAAGCGAGAGTTGTGTGTGTGTGTGTGTGTGTGTGCTAAGGTTCCCCCCCCCATGGTGTAAGCGCCCATGTTTCACGCAGTGGCACACTGCGGTCACGTGTTCCCAAATGCACGAAAAAAAATCCGCCAAGGGATAAATTAAGAATGCTAATGAAACTAGTACCCTAGTAGAAGCTTGAAGTTGATTTCGCCAAATTGTTGTCCAGTGACAAGGAACAAAATTCTATCTAATATGATTTATATGCAAATTATAATTTGTATATCATTCATACATTTGTTTTTAAATAATAAATTAGTTTCAAGTAAAAATAAAATAAAAATTCTAAGAGTATGATAGGGGTATATTAATAAATAGATCAATGCGTATATCAAAATTCCATTTACTGGTAAATAAATAATAAGCTTAAAAAATAATATAAGTGTTGCTAACTACTATTTAATGTTAGAAAATTTATAATAGGTAGATAAATAAATAAAGTATTATTATGTATGTGTGTGTGTGCGTGTGTGTGTGTGTCAAAATATTGTTACAAAATATCAACTACCTGAGCGTGAATGTAATAAAAGTATTCCACTGTAGTAGCACTTAATCTTGTTGTGTAAAAGTCCCTCTGAAATTATATTTAAAAAAAAAAAATCGAACTGTTGCCAAAACGGAACACGTGAAAAGTCCAGAAAACATAACAAACTGAAATTAAATAAATAAATAAACGGCAGCAGATGACCGGCAGCTATGTGACAGATGACCAGCAGCTATGTGACAGATGACCAATAATAGGTCAGGTGACCAGGGCTCATACCTGTGTCAGCACCCTCCTCTCAAATTGCCTCACGTCACACTTGCTAATAGTGGGGAAAAGAGTTCTACTTTTCAGGTGCTGTGTTCAACTCTAAAACCTTCACGTTTATGTCGAGTCAACCTTGTCTTGGAAAAAAGTCCCCACCACTCGACGACCACTGATCTCTCTCTCCCCTCCACACTCCTTCCATCAACCCCCCCCCCCCGCAGCAGATCAAACTTCCCTCCGCCCTTTTCTAAAAACCATACTCTCCCCCCCCCTTCCCCTCTTTTTCTTTTCTTCTTTGCCTCATCTCTCTCTCTCTCTCTTGTGCCAAACCCACCCTCTCTCAAAACGGCTTGCGTCGTTTTTCGCGCATTGCTCACTCACTCGCATGCCCCCTCCCCACCACACCGCTAACTCTGTCCTGCAGGTTCTTCTCGTCTCCCCTACCCCTCAATGGAGAGCCCAATGTACCCCACCCATGGTCACAGTTCCTTTCTCTCTTCCTTCCCTCGCAACCCTCCCACCTCCATACACCCCTCCCCCTCTCTCCCTCCCTCCCTCTCTCTCACTGCTTGGATCTGACGTTCCCACGGTGGGTATGGCAAGAGTTGACTGTGGCGACATGCATGCATACCGCGCCGTCACACCATTTTCCCCCCCCCTCCCCCTCCCCCTTCCCCTCACGTTCAACCATGAGAAACTGAAGGAAGAGAAAGAGGTACGCACGCGCACGCGTTCACACAAACACACACACGCACCCACACACTCAAAGAATACTCATCGATTCTGGTACCCCCCTCCTGCCCAACCTATAAATCTTACGGCATGCGACCCCCCCCCCACCACCCACCCACCACCACCAACATTTAAACATTTTTGATTGTTTTGTTTTTTTCCAGTCTAGAATAAACAGCGTACTTTTAAAATAAGAAATATGCTATTTTTTTTTTGGTTCAGCCCGGGGGGGGGGGTGACAGAATACACATAACACCTACATCAAGAATAAATTATGATTTATATAGTAACTAGTCATTATGATTTATATAGTAACTAGTCATTATGATTTATATAGTAACTAGTCATTATGATTTATATAGTAACTAGTAATTATGATTTATATAGTAACTAGTAATTATGATTTATATAGTAACTAGTAATTATGATTTATATAGTAACTAGTCATTATGATTTATATAGTAACTAGTAATTTTGATTTATATAGTAACTAGTAATTATGATTTATATAGTAACTAGTCATTATGATTTATATAGTAACTAGTAATTATGATTTATATAGTAACTAGTCATTATTTTTAAAAATAAAAACGGGGGCTCTGTCATATGCATAGAAAATCTGGACAGCCGTGCGACCAATGGGATTTCACCGGCCCATCACGTGAAGCTAGCCATGCGTTTTGATTGGACACTGGCTGGAAACCAATGTTGAAGCAAAGGTGACTCGCTGTAATGATAATAATAACAACAATGCGCGCGCGCCACCCTGTTGAGATTTAAATGATTTTTGTTGAATGTTTTAAAAATCTAAACTTTATTTTAAAGATACGAAAGTTTTTGGTTGGGAGGGGGGTGGTGTGTGCTAAAAAATAAAGGAAGGGTGGGGTGGGGAATAGGGGCGGGAACCGAACTTTCTCTCCCACAGTGTAATCTATTGCAACTCTCACACACCTCGCCACGCGATGATTTGACCTCGCGCGGGGGTCACTTGGCACGTGTCAAGTGTCACCTAGGCACGCGTCGTCGGGTGAAGTTGGGAGGTATGGAGGCTCTGATGTGTAGGACGGGGGGGGGGGGGTGGATGAGCGTGTCGCTACAGTGTTGTTACAACGGAAGTTGATGCGCTTGATACTGGGGGAGGGGTAGAGGGGTAGGTGTCGTCACACGGTGTATAGATTGTATAATCATTTCTTTTTTTTTTAATTTTGGGGCTTAGATATGGGTAGGTGAGTGGGAACTAGGAGAAAGAGAGAGAGAGAGAGAGAGAGAGAGAGAGAGAGGAGAGAGAGAGAGAGAAAGAGAGAGAGAGAGAGAGAAGGGAGGTGCGGGGGTAGGTGTGTGTATCTAAACTAAAAAAACAATTCTCTACAGCAAGAGGTTTTCTCAAATCAAAGTGTCGGGTCGGCCAACCGATTTGACGTCGTGGGCAGCAAATTGTTTTAATTAATACATACTTACCCAGGAGAATGCACACTTTATTGTAACTTCTCTTTCTTGGACCCCCCCCCCCCCACCTTTTTATTTTTTTTACTTCTTCTTCACATTAATTTACAGGTGGCTGGCTAAGACCGAAAAAGTCTCTGGCGGGTCGCGGAAACGCACATAAATCAAGACCCACAACTAATGTAGTAAAAATATTTGTCTGGAACAAAACCGTGCAACATTTGTCTCTCTCTCTCTGTGTGTAACCAATCTGGATTTATAAAGGGAACGAACTCTGTTCATTCTTTTATTCTAACTAAAAAAGGAGGGTGGGGACAGCCCGGTTAAGGGATCGGGGTAAGGTAGGGTGTGGTCGCGTAGGTTCACGGTGGGTGAGAATATTATTTTGAAGGTAGCAGTGGTAGTGTGGTGGGGTAATGCAAGGTGAGCTCCTTGTTGTTGAAATTTCGGGGGGTGCGTGTGGTGTGGTGGCGGCGGCCTCGGCGGGAGCATTCAAACGGAGCACACGCCTCTAGTGAATGAGCGCATGAGACGCGCCCCGTATACCTTCCCCCCGCCCCCCTACCACCCACCCCGACCTGGGGCTCAGCGTTAATGTCTTGACATTACGACTTTAAAAATGTTGTTGTCGTCGTAATTGGGTTTTTTTTTCCTCTTCCTTTCCCACACATCCTGGATTGATGAGGTAGCAGGGGGTGGGGGAGGTGGGCGTGTCAGCCTCTTCCCCCTCCCCCCTCTCCCCACGCGACACAAAGTTTAAACACCCGAGGATCCGTGGCGCGTGCCATGAGACGTGAGAAACTCTTCGGAGTACCTGTCTCACGGCTAGTGTGTGCTTGTTGTTTGGTGGAATACAGTTTGTGTACCTGGCGGACAAGGTAGATGGACAGAGCTGTGAGCAACAAAGACATTGAAAGGGACAGGACACTGGGCATAAAGATGTTGTCAGTGATGGCTGATATACCTGGCGGACAAGGTAGATGGACAGAGCTGTGAGCAACAAAGACATTGAAAGTGACAGAACACTGGGCATAAAGACGTTGTCAATAATAGCTGATATACCTGGCGGACAAGGTAGATGGACAGAGCTGTGAGCAACAAAGACATTGAAAGTGACAGAACACTGGGCATAAAGACGTTGTCAGTGATAGCTGATATACCTGGCGGACAAGGTAGATGCAGTGGCGTAAAGAGGGGGCCAATGGGGCATCATGCCCCGGGCGCTACTCACAAAGGGGCGCCAAATGGTATGTTTTACATATAATATTAAATGGTTTTCGAATGGGGGGGCGCTAAAAAGGTATTGTGCCCCGGGCGCTGATTTAGTGTTACAAAAAATGAGAGAAAACAAAAACAAATTCATACGAAAGTGAAACTTTTCGCACGATATTTTTCAATCTTAATATCGCGTCTGTCTGCGATAGCTTAAAACTGGTGATGTACGGATGTTATCACTAACAATACAATTTGCAATTTGTATTCATAACGTTGTGATTCGCTTGCGTTGTGCAGTTTCTCTAATCTGGGAGATTTGTTGTCTCGCTTACCATTGTTATGAAGTATTTGCGTTTATTATGAAAATACGGGCTACTACTCAATGCCCGGCTCTAATAAGGATTCCAAGTCACAGATATCAACACATTTTTTTTAAAGTCCATGTTTCCATTTTGGCGCCAAATCGAAATAAATTTAACTTCATTTCTGCTTATTATAACATAGCAGACGACAAGTTTGAGTTGATCTAAGTGGCTTATAATTCAGGGGGGCTAATTCGATTTATCATTTATATATGTAAAAAAAGTGTTTATTTCAAAATCTTCTAGTCTAATATATTCATGAATTCACGAAATATGTTTGTTGAAATCTATGATACATTTCCTTTTTCTCTGATCTCCGTGTTTTAAACCAGTTCTCTTATAAACGGATCAAATCCAGTCAGCAGATCAATGTAACCAAAATGTTCTTTAATTGTGTATATGTATCGTAATATGTTTTTAGCGTACTTGGATGTGTGTAAAGTCCCTGTAAGGATAAGATGAAATCTCTTAGATCCTATGAACCACTAATGGGACGGTCTTTATGGTGCCCATCTTTCATCCCCACCATAGTCGATAGTGCAATGGCCATGGAGGCACCACGGGTACTTGAGCAAAGACCTGAAAAATTTCCTTGGTCCTCACCGGAGATCGAACCAGGTACCTTCAGGTCGACAGTCGAGTGCTTTACCACACGACCAGGGGCGCCGAGAGCCAACGAGGGCCCCAGGGCAGGACATCATTGCGGGCCCCTTAATAAACAATGAGTCGTGAAAAAATTGACATGGTCGGGGCGGGCCCCCTTACAGATGCGGGCCCCCTGGCAATGACCCCCCTGCCCCCCCTCTCGGCGTGACTGCACACGACCATCCGCGCGCGTACTTGTATAGCCGAGTGTAAATTCATCTATAGTGAGGGGGCCCTTTTATCCTTATGATGACCCCGACGACCTTATGGCGGCCCTCCTCGTAGACCCGGTGGCCCATGTTGATGTACAGAACACTGAGCATAACATAATTAATTAAGGTATGCATCCTCTGAGGGGCCCAGACATATGCTGGCTCATACCTGATGGACTAGACAGGTGGACACAAAAAAAAAACTATGTATAAAAAACATGTTTTTTACTACATTGACTATGGTGAAGCTCTCTTTTTTTTTAGTATTTAATACAAAGTATAATATTTTAAAAAAGGTGGGGGGGGGGATTAATACCTCTCAAAGTCCACATAATAAGCCAGCCCTGGTATACGTCAAAATTTAATATAAGTCTAAAAGACTATATGGATGGTACCTGATATGAGATGATTCAGTAATCAGACGGAGACGGCAAAGGTATTCATTCACTGGCGTCGCTGTCTGAATAAGCTTGTGGCCCGCGGTTGGGGGTTGGTGTGTGTGTGGGGGGGCGTAGGCGGTACTCTAGGGGAAGCCGACCGGGGGAACTATTGGTGCTTAAGAAGAGCCCCTTCTAACACTTTGCGGGAGTTTGTTCGCGACGCCTCTCCAGGTGAACAAAAAATATTACGCTCTTGAAGATTGACAGGTGTCGAGGCATGACGCTAGCCCCCCCCTCCCCCGGGGCCAGCTATTTTTGCCCCACCCCCTGACGAACGTCCAGTTCTGATCACAGTCACTAAGGTCTTTTTATGGCAGATTATTGCCAATGGGGGAGGGGGGTGACAAACTTCCACTGCTGATCACAGTCACTAAGGTCTTTTTTTCATGGCAGATTATTGTACCCGGTGGGTCATTGATTACAGGGGACCTTCCCTGATACGTGTACGGACTGCACATCCGACCTGCGGGAGCGTTTCGCATGACCTCAAACGTGTATTATATTTAGAAATGCAGATTTTTGAGATTAAAAATAAAATTAACAAAATAAGTAAGGGGGAAAAACATGGCGGCCTCAGCAAAAATACAAGATGGCGATATGACGTCACGTGAGTAAGGAAAAGGGATTTGGTTGGGGTGGGGGGGGGGAAGGAAGAGAGGGGGTGGGGGGGGGGGGGAGAAGATCGCAATGCATATCCTGCATCGTTTATCCCGTCATCCCAGTTTGTGTTTTTGTGATGTTGTGTGTGCGTTTGATTCTTTGCGTGCGTATGCATGCATGCATGCATGTGTGTGTGTGTGTGTGTGTGTGTGTGTGTATGTATACTGTTCATGGCCAGGGAGACACAACCGCGTTCTGAAGTAATGACTCTATTTCCTCCCCTTGCATCCCCGCCAAACTGTTAGCCAGACGACAAAACAAAACCATCTTTTTTTTTCCATCTGTGTGTTTAAAATTGAAAGAATAGGAGAGAGAGAGAGAGAGAGAGAGAGAGAGAGAGAGAGAGAGAGAGAGAGAGGAGAGAGAGAGAGAGAGAGAGAGAGAGAGAGAGTATATGGGAATGAAATGAAACGAAAACGGATCCTTTTGAAGTGTGATAAAAAAGAAACTAGTTTGTCCAAGGCTCAGGATTTGAAGGTCTGTTTGTCAATCCTTATAAGGAAACATCGGAGAAGATTAAAGAAAAACTTGAATCTACTCAGGAAATCTTTACGTAACAAATAAATTTACACAACAACAAAAAAAAATCCTCAAAGAAAAAGATATTTTGTTTGTCATGCACATTTATCTTTTAGTCCAACTCATTTGTGTTTGAGGCTATTTCGGTGTATTTTCGTACTGTCGAATGACGCATTGGTGTATTGTTTAGGTTTTTTTTTAAACGCTTTTACAAATAGCCAATACAGATGAGAAATATAAATGAGTACTATTTATCTATTTCGCCGTAGCTAGGCAGATCCTCTATAGGGGGTTATAGAAAATAATGGCCCCCAATGGTCATAGTTTTCTTTGGGCACTAGGTTTTTCTAGCTGCTATATCTTGGGCGCAAACAAAGAGCCATTGTTATGGATTTCATGATAAGGGCCCATAAACAAAGAGCCATTGTTATCGATCTCATGTCAAGGGCCCTCCCACACACACACACTGACCGCTAATGGGGCCACTGGTCAGGACTTCGTTTCGCCATAACCACGTGTATACGCATTTCCTTCCAAAATTACCGAAAACCAGAAAATTAATGAGGACAAAAAAAAGTTGATGAATTTGGGTGAATCTTTAACTTAACGACTGGAGCTCATTACAGCCAATCAAGTATTTGTTTCCCAAATCAAATATTCATTGTAGAGACATGCAACCCGAATGATCACGTGGTTAACCCGTGGATTAGGTTACACAGCCAATCCAAACTTGCAATTCTTAACCTACTGTTGCTCTGATTGAAAAACAAATGATATATACAAACAGTGATATATACAAATGTGAGCCCCCCCCCCCCCAGCATTTTTTTGCTGGTTGCGCCACTGAATACAAACCTTTTCAAAAATAATTTTAAAAAGTTTTTAAAAAAAAAAATACTTTTATTAAAATGTACTTAAAAGTAAGAAAATGTTTCCTTAGGCTTAGGTCAAATAAAATTAAAAAAAAAAAGCTTGTGCGCCAAACTGGATTAATTATTTCATTTTTTTTCTGGCGCTAATTATTTTATTTAGTAATTATAACTTCTGTAAAAAATTGTTATGATGTGAGCCTAAGGAAAGATATTTCAACTTTTTAGTATGTTTTAATAAAAGCCCCACAATCCCGAAGCTGCAGAAATTAATGAACTCATTAGACCTCGAAGATATGTGTCTAGAATGTTAAAGGGAGACAACTGCAGGTTGCGAATTGGTAATTATAGTCGAAGAGCAGGTGACCACATGCGGCACTGGGTGAAAACCTGTGGCTCTTGGTGAAACATGTGGCTCTTGGTGAAACATGTGGCTCTTGGTGAATCATGTGGCTATATTCTGTGGCCCCTGCCATATTCTTTTACCCATGCTACATTCTGTGACCCAATGCTGTATTCTGTGGCCCATGTCATATTCTGTGGCCCATGCTGTATTCTGTGGCCCAATGCTGTATTCTGTGGCCCATGTCATATTCTGTGGCCCATGCTGTATTCTGTGGCCCAATGCTGTATTCTGTGGCCCATGTCATATTCTGTGACCCATGCCATATTCTGGGGCCCATGCCATATTCTGTGACCCATGCCATATTCTGTGGCCTATGTCATATTCTGTGACCCATGCCATATTGTGGGGCCCATGTCATATTCTGTGGCCCATGCTATATTCTGTGGCCCATGTCATATTCTGTGGCCCATACTATATTCTGTGGCCCATGTCATATTCTGTGGCCCATGTCATATTCTGTGGCCCATGTCATACTCTGTGTGCATGGAGAGAGAAATGTAACTAAAAATGAAATCGCCAGCTGAACACACCGGAAATGACATGACAGAAAGATCATGGAAAACAATTAATGAAAACCAATTAATGGATAAAAAAAATATCTGATGACGTACATGATTGTGACAAGCATAATCGATTACCGAATAAATGAAATTTACCCTCGATACCACATTATTGCAATGAAGCCATCGAATTTGCTGTGCTGCCGGTTTGTTAAAAAATTAAAATAGATTTACAGCCAGACTTGCGTCACACAAAAACAAATCAAACAAATACATATAAATACAAAGTCATCCTTTTTTTTGCAACACACACAGACACAGATGTATAGATTACAAGTGTTCCAAAGTCATGTACTGTGTATCAGTCATGGGCAAAGTACGATTCGCAGGTACTGTGTATAAGTCATACTGTACATACACATCGCATATTTTACATACTGTACATACACATCGCATATTTTACATACTGTACATACACATGGCATATTTTACATACTGTACATACACATGGCATATTTTACATACTGTACATACACATCGCATATTTTACATACTGTACATACACATCGCATATTTTACATACTGTACATACACATCGCATATTTTACATACTGTACATACACATCGCATATTTTACATACTGTACATACACATCGCATATTTTACATGCTGTACATACACATCGCATATTTTACATACTGTACATTAGGGTGATAACAAAAAAAAAATTTTATGAAACCACTTGCAATCGAGGAACTTTTATGTGTAATTTAAGAATATCAATTGCATTTTAAATTTTTTTGAAAAAAGTTTCCCCACCTCCCCGTTTTTCGGAAGAAAAAAGTGAAAAAAATATTTTTTTTTCAAAAAAAGGACATGTTTTTTTTTAGCTTAATTCAAAAGAGTATTAACAATAACTAATCAACTTTTATTAACAAATAAGATATAGAACAGTTAGTAATATGTAGAGAATGTACAAGAAATGTTCAAAACATACTTTGTCCTATGAACTTCAGATTCAAAAATTCAATTTTTCTCGATTTCGCATGAAGTTCCGCCATCAGTTTCACAGCACGTTCAGCAATTTGGTTAGATCTGGTAATGTCAATTAATGACTTCTCGACTGACCAATGGGTCTTTAAACACTTAATTGCCTTCTCGCATTTTATCTTGATGAGTGAGGTAAACAGTTCATTGAAGGACGCTTACATTGTAGTGTTGCGAATCGAACCAAGCATTTGTCTATTCGTAGCAGATGAAGTTGCAGGCAGAAGCGAGAATACTGCGCCACTCTGGTATCAGAAATAATGCTATAACAGTAAATATTGCATGTGAGTTCCATCTTGCCTGGTGTAAATTTGGTAATTTATTCCAGCTGATGCGAGGCCAACGAGGGTTCTCGCCTGTGCTAACATCTTTTGTCGCAAGAAGCGGTAATCAGCTTGAAGAGGGACATAGTTTTGTGTTAATTTGCCAATGAAGGAATAGTTGAGTTCTGGTTTGCTCGTTGGCTCTTGAATAAGAAAATTCATGACATGTTTCAGAAGCAGGTCGAGTACATGGTGCTGACAGTCAATATATTGTGGCTTCTGAAAGCCATTGCTCAAGATATCATCCTGTGTGAGCTTTACAATCCCGTGCAAATTGTCAGTATTTCTGCGGTCGTGTTGCAAATTAACATACAAATATTTTCTAAAGCATCATATTCATCAATTAGCTGATGTAGTTCATTGTGAATGGCCGCGGCAGAACCACTCTCACATTTGAGAATACAGAGTTTGATTTCGGTTGTCATATTTTTCAGCAAACCTACTTGATTCTCTTCCCCTTGCACTCTTTTACCATCAAACTGGAGACAATCGGGATCTTTGCTTTGAAGTTTTTGAACAATTTTAGTTTTCATTTTCCGTCCTTCAGAGATTACTCGTTTCCAGACACCCGCCTGACTTGGAACCGGCACATCATGACCCTGTTCAGCAATGGTTGCAAGAACGTCAGGTGCTTTATGTGTAGAAATATTTTTCAGTACTAGTAAACGCGCCGTTCTAGTGCTTGCTCTTTGGTATTTCGGTTTGCATTCAGAAGATGATGTTTAAGAAATAGTTGGCGACTCGGGTGAAGAAGCAGAGGTTTCAGAATCCAAGATTTTGAGACAGTTGTATGTTTTTGTGTAGGTTTTGAGACAGTTGTATGTGTTTGTGTATTTTTTGGAAATAGTTGTGTGTTTGTGTAGGTTTTGAGACAGTTGTGTGTGTTTGTGTAGGTTTTGAGACAGTTGTATGTGTTTGTGTAGGTTGTGAGACAGTTGAATGTGTTTTTGTAGGTTGTGATTGAGAAGAGCTGGCTTGAGATTGAGTTTTTAATAGTCGGATTCGTTTTCTTGGGTGGAATGATTCCAAAGGGGCTTGTTTGACCATTGAATAACCAATCTTTCCTCCACTGTTAACTTGCCTCTGGTAGAGCTATTTATCCTCTGTGCTTTTCCATTCTCCATTAACGTTGGTTACATCAAATAACTGAGAAAGTGTTATCAGATGGTTTCTTTTTGTTTTTGTCATATAAATCAATCAGACCATTGAGTTTCATTCTGATTAGTGTGCTGGATAATAGTGCAATTCTCCAGAGCAATTCTATATCAGTATTCATAATTTTGATTCGATCCAGTCGCCGTTTCTGGCTATTGAACAGAAAAGTGAAGTTTCCAAGAATGTGACGGTTTGTCGGCATCCATGTGAGATTGATTAGCTTTTCAACAGATAGAATTTTTGGATCCCTATTCTGTTTAAAAGATGAGGGTAGATGCCTTGCTTATAAACAAATGGAAACAGATGCCGGAATGTGCTTAAAAGCAGTCTCGAAAGTCATATAAAAATTCAGTGTGAAATTGAAACCGAGCGTCAAACTGCGCGATATGAGAAAACAAAAATTAAAAGGTGGGGGAACTTTTTTCAATTTAAAAAAAAAAAAATGTTTCTACTGTCATCTACATATAATTGTTCCTCGAATGTGAGGGGTTTCAGTTTCGTTACGAAAAAAAATGAAAATA
>JAGDYQ010000065.1:2174693-2195504 GCA_021962125.1 Bulinus truncatus | reverse complement strand
GTAACTTTGATATTGATGCATAGTCTAATACGCTGGCCGTCCTGTGTGTGAACTTTTCATCTAGTCAGTGTCAAGTCATGACGCTCGTGTGTAACTTGATATTGATGCATGGCCTAACATGCCAAGCCGTCCTGTGTGTGATAACCTAATTCAGTCAGGGTCACAGCCAGACGCTCGTGTGTAACTTGGATATTGATGCATGGCCTAGAATACGCTGGCCGTCCAGGTGGTGTGGATTCCGTTCATTCAGTCAACAAGTCGAGCCGCTTTGACGTTCGTTGATACCTATGCAAGAAGGTAGTATGGGTGTAAAGTTTAATTGCGAACAGATCAAAGGTCAGTTGGAAGATGTTAATGTTATGTAGATCAGTTATGAACACCTCCCCACCCCACCCCACCCCAAACCCCCATTTCTCCATAAATCGCTCAGGTGCTGTAATGAGGGCTGTGACCTCAAAGTTTCATGGTGCAGGGCACGAGTTCATGTTCTTGGCTTAAACTTTGATTGTTCACTTCTGTTTTTTTTTTTTTATTTCTTCCACCTCACAGGTTTGATGCACACCAACTACCCCAGGCCGGTAGATCCTGATGTATGGTTGACTCGTCCCCCGGGCCAAGTGGTGTTCGCCATCATTTTTGGCAGGTCTATCTCAGTACCCTTCGCCAGTGCACTCAGCCCTGGAGTTGACCGGGTAAGTTATCACGGAGTTTTGTCGTCAGTCGTCAGACGTGGTTGTAATTTATTTTGAGCATTGAGTTCCGGCTACGGAACTAACACTAACAGGGGTAGATAACTTTATGAACTCTATATAAAATTAATGTGAAATTTTAAAAAAAAAATTAGCCCAGAACAATCACATTCTTTACTACAAAATAATAAAAAACATTATCTCCCATTTTCTTTTCTTCTAAAACTTTTCTCTCCTCCTTCCCTCTTTTTTCTCTCTCCTCTTTTTCTTTTTCTCCCTCTCTCTCCCTTCTTTTTCTTCCTTCTCTCTCTTTCTTTCTCTCTCCTCCTTCTTTCTCTCTACCCCTCTCTTTCTCCCCCTCTGCCTCTACTTCTGCCCCTCTCGCTTTCTTTTCTTCCTCTTTTTCTTAACCTCTCCTCCCTTCCTTTCCTTTTGTCCCTCTCCCTTCCCTCTCTCTTTATATATATATATATATATATATATATATGTATGGTTTTATATATTACATATATGTATATACAGCATATAATAAATAAAATATTTCCAACTATAATAATATGTGTTAATAATTTTTTTTTCGCTCTTTTTTTTTCCTAGATAAATTTAGTTGATGCACCTGCTGCACAACATACTTTATTTAGGTTACGGTCCGGTCATCATCTGGGTGTACTCTTTCACCCTTTCCAGGTTCTCCAATCCAGGGCCGACGTCCACAGTAGGTCTAAGGGGTGTCGGCCTCCTAACGCCGGAGGGCACCATCAAAAGTAACGTCACATGTCAGGGCGGGTAAGTCTTGTTGTTTTTTTTTTCCTCAATTTCCTCTTAACCTCACGCGATAGTTGTCTGCCGCTTGTCGCCCCAAACCATGAGATGCCCGCAGGTTTGTCTGTGTTATTATGCTTTTTTTTTTGTTTTTTGGAAAAATTATTGGGATATTGCAGTAATATTTAATTGGGCCAGCCGTATAAAGCATGAAGTTGCTAACATTCAATGATATTCCAATCACCATTATTTTAAAAAAGAAAATAAAAAAGTATATTATTCAAATTCATTATAGGAAGCAATAATTGCAATTTTTTGAAGAATTACTTGAAATTTGCTCGCGAGCCATGCTTATGTGAAACCAACTTCAGAACTATAATTGAATCAAAAAGTTCATTGGAAACCAGCTTCAGCACTCGCCATTCATTTCCTTTCTCTCTCTCTCCTCCCATTTTATAAAACAAAACAATTTTCGAGTCTCTTAAAATAGTACAACTAGCACTAAACCTTGTGCTTTTGATTGAGTATATGTACCGGTACGGCGTGCTCACATCTTTTTTTATTGTTGTGGGGAAAAAATTATTACTTTTCTAGATTTTAATGTTAATTAATAATTTATTATATTATTAATCAGTGCAAAAAATTGAATTAGTTTAAAATTATTTGCAATAAGAACTAAAACTAGACGCTGGTTTTAGCAAAATTTTGGCTTTATCCCATCAACTGTGAGCTGCGACCTATTTTTTGCAAAAAAAAGAAATATCGAAACCAAAAAACATTTGTCACTAAACAAAACAAACTTGGTCTGAATTCAAACAGAATAAAGTCGAACTCAACAAGGTGAACCAATGTACCCTCTTTAAAGAACGATTTACCCTGGTGAATATATTGATCAGAATCTTGTTTATCCAATTTATACTTTTTTTTTCTGGAATGTAATACCAATTGTATTTTGTGGGTGTTTCACATTCGGTACCCTTGTCGATTGCAAGGGTACTCATTCCAGCATTTTGAATACATAGTCGAGGTTTTAATCGGGTACAAGTCATGATGACCTTTTTTGACTATTACACGCGGAGGACTGTAAGTTTTTTCGACTATCCGGTATTTTTATTTTTCTTTTTAGTAATTTCAACACCTTCTGAAACATGTCTTAGTGGCCTTTGAGGATACCATTTTAAAGGTTATTAAATTATTAAATGTTATGATGGTCTTCTGTTTAATAAAGTCATAAAACCACATCTCCCTAAACTTCCCCCTCTCCCAGACTTTGACATCTTCGAGGGCAAAGATGATTTGCGCGTTGTTATGTGTATCATTCAACTTAAACACCTCTCCTCCTGGATGATTTCTGTTAAACTTTTAAATAATAATTATGGATTTTTTCATGTCATGCATCCAATCTAAATGGGTGGGGTAATGTCGGGGTCCTGTCGGGTTCCTTTGCGAAAGATAACCGTCCTTATGTCGATAAATTTATTTACTTAAGATGTGGGAAGTGAAAGAATTTGAAGCTGGAAGATTTTCCATTTCTCTTTCTTCTCTATACTTTTCTTTCATTTACTCTTCTGAGGCTCTCCCTCTCCCAGTCTCTCTCTCTCACAGCAACGCCCCCCTCGCCTCCCCCAAGCTCCTCCCGTCTTTCTATTCCGATCCATCTGCCACTTCTGGCGAGTCCGAGAGAACCTATTTCTTTGTCAATCCTCCTCGTCAGCTGTGGCCTTATGGACTAAAAGTGCATCCATGCTGCTATCTACCTAACCCTGGACACTAGTCGTATATTCTGTGATTAAGCTTCATCTGAGGGAAGCCATATATGTTCGCACTAGTTTACCAAAGCTTCGGGGTTTTATTTTAATGTCTACTTAAAGCACACTGTATAAAAACACGTTTACTGACATATATTTGGTAATTTGTTTTTTTTTTTGTTTTTTTTTTAGTTTAAGCTTGAAACACAATATGTAGAGCACAGCTTATTGACAAATATACGGTAAAATTTGTACTTCCAATGCGCACATTTTTTTTTTAGAGACAAACCCTTCACCAGGTGGTCGACCTGTTTCTACGGAATCACCACACATCAGGGCAGCACTTCCTGGTGCTATTTCAGGAATCATTAAGAGCCAGTATTAGAATACCACCTGGCCTGGGCCATCAGTAGAACTGATTAAGTGCCAGGAATAATCACCACCGTGGCCTGGGCCATCAGAAGAACTCATTAAGAGCCAGTGTAAAAATACCAGCGTGGCCTGCGCCATCAGAAGAACTCATTAAGAGCCAGTGTTTAACACCACTGTAGCTCTGGGCCATCATAAGAACTCATTAAGAGCCAGTATTAATTACCACCGTGGCCTGGGCCATCAGAAAGAACTCATTAAGAGCCAGTATTAAATACCACCGTGACCTGGGTGGCTGGGGCATCATCTATAGTTTCAGAAGAACCCATCAGTGCTGATCTTTAATAAAAGCAGCTTTTTTAAATTAGTAGCATCAAATATTGTCAGACCCATCAACCGCCTCTATTTCTCACATGAATGATCAGCAACGAAAAATACATCACCTACATTATTTGTAACATGTCAGGACAGTGAAAGTAGGTCAGGGCGTAAAGGTAAACTTAAGTCCAAGCGTTGGGGACTGTTTAATCGTATTCACCTGATATGAAACGGGTGGACAGAAAAGGAGACAATACCCATTAACCTTTAACGAGGTAGGGGGATTCTAGACTTAAGGAATAGTGTCACGGTAGAATTGAGTAAGATACGTGGACGTGGGTAGGTCCCAAGGCAGCTCAGGGTTAGGCCTGTACTCCAACTGAACTGAAGTATAGAAACAATAGTGGGGGGGGAAGAAATTCATGTCAGAAGAGAAGTGCAATGTCAACATTTTTATCTGCTAAGTCTACCAAAACTCTTAATTATGTATTGAATGGGGGTGGAACCCAACAAAGCAAAATGGGGAATGGAGAATGATAGAATGTTTTGTCCAGCTATCCTATGGAGGAAAGAGGGTGCAACAAGTTTAGTTCGGGAGGAATTGTTAAGCGTAGATTGACCGTGATATTATGTTTATATGTTAGAGCAGAGGCGCAACTAGACCAAACTTTCAGGGGGTAGCTCAAAAAAATCACTTGTATTGGAAAATCACATGGTTTAGGATATTTGTATTTATTTTAAACAAATTTTGGTCTAATCTTTTAATTTTTTTTATTTGCTGGGGTGTGGGGGTAAAAGCCCCCAATGCCTCCCTAATGCAGCCACTTTTAGGAGTACAGTTAGAGTACTAGGTAGATTTGTTAGAATTGACGAACTTTTGTGATTGGAGATAGTTTGGTGGAAGGTTAGTAAGAAGTAGTTATTTATTCTTCGAGGATTAAACATTGAGGCGGGGAAGTTTTTGTGACTTGTGTTATATTAGATAAAGTAAATGATCATTGTCATATTTTGAGTCAAGTTTCGACTTCCAGTGTTTTATTGAGGGGAAAATATGGATTCATTCATTTTATTCAGAGGGGTTATGGGATTCACCCATTACGTTTATTGTGAGAAAGTAAAAGCAGTCAACGCGCCATCCCTGACATAACACCGGTTTTGTTTTTTTATAAAAATAAATCTCTACCATCTATATGACACAAGTTTGTATACAAATATATTAATATGTTATTTTTGTGTGTGTATGTGTGTGAGCGAGCATTACATCCAATGTGTGATATCTCAGGGAGTTTTCATATCGTAGCAGGGTATGCTTATTAACATTTTGTGGTTCTCTTGTATTTAGGTTTTCATATCGTGTGGTGTATGCGTTGTAACACTGTGTCTCCCTTGCAGTTAGTGCTCCTATCGTGCGGTGTATGCGTTGTAACATCGTGTCTCCCTCTGCAGGTAGTTTTCAAAACGTGCAGGGGGGCGTTGTAACACTGTCCCTCCCTTAAGGTAGTTTTCATACCGTCATTTATGCGTTGCATTTCATATATTTCTTTGTTATTTCTGTTCATTTCGTAGTCTGTTCATGGCAATAAGGGCCACATGTTATTTTCTATTGCAGTATTTCGTATATTTCTTTGTTATCCCTTCTGTCGGATTTCGTTCAGCCAGCTTCAGCAGGCTTTCCCACTAGTATTCTTATAACTTACTTCTATCCCATGATTAAAGCAGGCAAAGACTGTTGAAAACAAATAAACAAAAAAATACCTACAATACCTGATTTATCTCATCATTTATTATGAAATACCTCCACTGCATGATTTATAACATCAATATTACTTTCTTTTTTTAAAACAATACCCTCCACTCTGCCCGAATTAAAACACATCAACCTGTATAAAATATCCCCCTCCCCCCCCCCTTTTCCACCACCCGATTCATAACGAATTAATGTTTAAAAAAATAAAAAATCACCCTCGTGTCTTTAATCACAAACATTAGATGCTATCTCTGCCTCCCTCTCTCCCTCTCTCTCTCCCTCCCACTCTCTCTCTCTCTCTCTCTCTCCATGTCTCTTTCTGATTCACTCTTTCTCTCATTTCCATTAATTTTTCCCCCCTCCCCTCTTGCAATCAGAGATGGCCGCGGTGTAATTTAATGTGCATTGTGGGTAGGGGGGGTGAGCTGTGGGATTGCTGGTGATGAACATGAACCAATGAGGAAAAAAGAAAACACATATTAAAAGAGATGAGCAGAAGAGGAGGACATACACACACACCACACACACACACACACACAATTGAAAAGGTTTATTTTCGTGTATGAGAGAGAAAGAAGCCTTTTTTGTCTTTGTTTTTCTTTCTGGAACATAAATCTTTCTCTCTTTTTATTTACTCATTTTCACTCTCTCATTCTGTACACTTTCTTTTGTTTACTTTGATTGTTTGTTTGTTTGTTTTTCTTTTTGAAGCTGTTTATTTGATCTTTGTGTTGGAAGTTCATTATCCATGCAAACAGTGTCCCGAGTTAGTGGAAGCTTGACAAATGTTTCATATCTATCAGTTTAACAAGACAACTGTTTCATTTCTATCAGTTTAACGAGACAATTGTTTCATATCTATCAGTTTAATAAAGACAAATGTTTCATATCTATCAGTTTAACAAGACAACTGTTTCATTTCTATCAGTTTAACGAGACAATTGTTTCATATCTATCAGTTTAACAAGACATCTGTTTCATATCTATCAGTTCAATTAGACAACTGTTTCATATCTATTAATTTATCAAGACAACTGTTTCATCTATCAGTTTAACTAGACAACTGTTTCATATCTATTAATTTAACAAGACAACTGTTTCATCTATCAGTTTAACAAGACAACTGTTTCATATCTATTAATTTAACAAGACAACTGTTTCATCTATCAGTTTAACTAGACAACTGTTTCCTATCTATTAATTTAACAAGACAACTGTTTCATATCTATTAATTTATCAAGACAACTGTTTCATCTATCAGTTTAACTAGACAACTGTTTCATATCTATTAATTTAACTAGACAACTGTTTCATATCTATTAATTTAATAAGACAACTGTTTCATCTATCAGTTTAACTAGACAACTGTTTCATATCTAATAATTTAACAAGACAACTGTTTCATCTACCCGTTTAACTAGAATAAATCTTTCATATCTATTAATTTAACAAGACAACTGTTTCATCTATCCGTTTAACTAGACAACTGTTTCATATCTATTAATTTAACAAGACAACTGTTTCATCTATCCGTTTAACTAGACACACTCAGTTTCATATCTATTTTAATTTAACAAAGACAACTGTTTCATCTATCAGTTTTTAACAAGATATCTCTTTTTTTCCAGTTTATCAGACACTTAATTCAACTTCCAGTTTAACAAACAACTACCAGTTTAAGGGGACTTTAACCAACAAACAAACCCTGTTTTGTGTACCAATTTAACAAACAACTGTTTTGTGTACCAATTTAACAAACCAAACTGTTTTGTGTACCAATTTAACAAACAACTGTTTTGTGTACCAATTTAACAAACAACTGTTTTGTGTACCAATTTAACAAACAACCTGTTTTGTGTCCTAATTTAACAAACAACTGTTTTGTGTACCAATTTAACAAACAACTGTTTTGTGTACCAATTTAACAAACAACTGTTTTTTGTACCAATTTAACAAACAACTGTTTTGTGTACCAATTTAACAAACAACTGTTTTGTGTACCAATTTAACAAACAACTGTTTCATCTACAACAACCGCTGTCTTGAAACATAAAACACATAGCTGTTTATATTTTGTACAGCAACATTTCTCTCTCTCTCTCTCTCTCTCTCTCTCTCTCTCTCTCTCTCTCTCTCTCTCTCTCTCTCTCTCTCTCTCTCTCCTCACACACACACACACACATACAGTGCTAAATGTTTTTATTTTGCTGCTGACATATTGTCTGTTCATCGTCACTTTAAACAGTTCACAGACACACTACTGGACCTGTCTTTACAGACACACAGATACAAGACACTCACAGTCAGCCAGATAACCACACAGATCTAAGACACTCACAGTCAGCCAGAACACACAGATACAAGACATTCACAGTCAGCCAGAACACACAGATACAAGACACTCACAGTCGGCTGAACATACAGATACAAGACACTCACAGTCGGCCAGAACACACAGATACAAGACACTCACAGTCAGCCAGAACACACAGATACAGACACCGTATACAGTCGGCCAGAACACATAGATACAAGACACTACAATAGTCGGCCAGAACACACAGATACAAGACACTCACAGCTCAGCCAGAACACACAGATAAAGCATGAGACATATTAGAGCTCGCGATGAGCTGCTGCTGATGCTTGCCTCACCGTGTTCTATAAATTACAAAAAAAAAAAAGAAAAATGTTGAATTATTTATTAATAGAATGTTTAAACTGAATCTACATGCAGAGCGATTAATTAATAAAACAATAAATGTAGATGCAGTGATTGGGATATTTATGATACATTTTTTAGAACATTTCCTAAACAGACTTCTCCATTTCTCCACCCCCCGCCTTCCTTACCCCAACCCATTCTATGTGTGTAGACCTTCCTCCAGTTTTATTTCTTCATTTATATAACTCACTACTCAATTTGTTTGGTAAATAGCCCCATTAACTGTTTCTTACTCTGGGGAGTGGAGGAGGAAGAGGAGAGAGTTAAGAGGATGCGTTTTCTAGCTAGAGGATTGTCCCCCTCTACCCCCCTCCCTCCCCCATTCTCCGTTGCTTTAATTAAGAGAAATCATATATAATTTGTGAACCACTAGGACGGGCAGTCATTTCACGTCCTCTTCCTTCAGGGGGGGGGGCTGTCGTTCTGTCACGATGAAGTGTCGGGAATCAAATGAGTACACTTGGGGAGTCTGTGTGTCAATTAGGTGATGGAAACAGTTTTCTGTCACGTTATTTATATAGGCAGTGGTCAAAACGTTGTTGTTGTTTTTTTTGTTTTTTTCTGTTTCATTTCTCGGAACAACTTTTTTTTTTTTTTTAAAGAGCCTTCGTGAGTATGTATGTATAGCTCCGCAACTTGTGTGTGCTTGTATTCAATCGCACTATTTTTAGCATTTATCCACTTGGCAAATCTATCTCGTGTGTACCATCGGGAACGGCCATTTGATAAGTAATAAACAAAACAAACGGTATGAAAACGATCATTTGACCCACTACAAATTATGGAATGTCGCACATACAAGTTTTTTGACAGTTTGGTACTTTGGCCCGGTCGGATCTTTTTTGGATACGCGTGTCACAGTGCAGTGGTGAGCACCTGACATGATGACGAGCGTGAGCCTTTTGTTTGCTTTTTTAAAAAGTCACTGTACACTGCTAATGAACGACTGTACAGACTGAAACCAACGTGAAACTAATTTGTCTTACCCGACGGGCGGCAACTCGATGCGTTCTAAATTAATAATAAATAATAATAATAATAATAATGATGATGAGAATCAGTGTGCTGGATCTATTCAGGTCAGCATGCAATGGATTCATTTTGCTCGATTATCACCACGTGAGTCACCGTGTTATCAGACCTTTCCCTTCTCCCCTCTCCCTCCCCACCTTCTCTTCTCCCACCCCCCTTCCCCCAAGTGATTCACGTGGCTCAGTGTTATCGCTGTGCCAGTATCACTCGTCAAATGATAACAGAAAAGGACGAGGAAGGGAGGGTAGTCAGTCTTTATCAACATGCATGTCTTTATGTTGTGAACCATTACATCCTCCCCCTCCCTGGGTCGTCATTTATCTTGGCAGATCTTCAGTCATTCAGTTACTCGCCATAATAAATCAAACCTTGATAGTCAGTTGTATTTCTTTGTTTGTTTGTTTATCAGCCACAGGAAAGGTGAACTTTGACCCAGCAGAACATCGTGACTTTTTGCTTGGGGAAATGCGGCATGGCATAAATAGGGCCGACTTTAGCAGCACTGAGCACCCCTCCTCCACCCCATTCGACACCATGACATGAGATAATGTACTTCTAATATTTAATGTAAAAAATTGGGGGCCCCCTCTGCTTCTGGGTCCCGGGGGGACTTTCGACTTTTTGACCTACCACCACCGGGGGTAAACCAGCGTGCCAGGGGCCCTACTACGACTCTAGCGAATAAAATGTAAATGACTGATAAGCATGAGGTCCTTTTACAGACGAGGGGGGGGGCACTACGCGCAAGTGTGCATGAATACGACATCGGTTTTTCTTATATCAGCCAGAAATGTGAAGGTGAGTCTCCTAGAAAACTATCATTTACGTTTGTAGAAAACATGTAATTTGTTAAAACATACACTTAGTTTACCCTCACTCTCACAAACCCTATATTATAATCAGAATAAACAAAACCTGTTTGCACTATGATACAAAACCCTGATTTCACTATGATACAAAACCCTGTTTGCACCGTAATACAAAACCCTGTTTCCACTATGATACAAAACCCTGTTTGCACCGTGATACAAAACCCTGTTTCCACTATGGATACAAAACCCTGTTTGCACCGTGATACAAAATCCTGTTTCCACTATGATACAAAACCCTGTTTGCACCGTGATACAAAACCCTGTTTCCACTATGATACAGACAGGGCGGAATAGTCCAGACAAATTTATACTGGGTTGTCCGAGATTTTGGAAACATCCTGCGAAAGTCTGTTTTTATTTCCTATTTAACCTACATTTTCATCACGCAGTGGTAAGTGTAGATTACAACCTAAGACGAGGCTGGGTTACATTGTCTCCATGTCGAAATATACGTCAAAATGAATAAGCTTGGAATGAAACGCTACAATTAACTTTCTGTATCAGCTGTGAGATGAATATTTTATTTCGTTGCTGTTGGGTTGCTGTTGTTGTTTAATTTTGATGTTTTCTAAGCCACCAGTTATAACGAAAATGTCCTTCAGATTGTTAGCTTTATGTGTCCTGAGCCTGCCACTCAGCACACACATACACACACGCGCACACACGCGCACACAGGGACACGTTTACTTTATTTTCCCTCAGGCACCTCCCTTCCCCCGGCATCCTCCCTTCGCCCACCCCTGCCCAACCCTTCACAAACTGCAATAACGATCGACCCCTGAGGCTGCATTTTCTGACGTCACGTCATCAAAGGTTCTGGGAAAAAAACTCCTTGCAGATCATTTCATTTTGGGGAGGGGGGGGAGAAGGAAGGAGGGGTTAGGGAGGAAAGGACGAAATGCGACCTGGTGCATGGGAAAAGATGATGCGAGCAGAAGGCGGAGGGGGGCCGGGGGTGGGGGTGGGGTTGTGCAGTATGGTGTCCGAAAAATGGCCGGTAGGGGTGGGTGAGGTGAAAGTGGGTGTGTGGGTTGGGGGGGGGTCGAAGTAATTGGGACCGGGAAGGGCGGGGTCCGATATGGAGGGCTTGAATCTGCGCGTGCTGACACAGAAACAAGCGGTTCTAAAATTAAGCGATGCACATGTGAGGGAGGTGGGTGGGACGGGGAGGGGGGGTTGTGGGTGATAGTTGAGGGCGTGTAGGGGCGTTCATTATTTTTTTTTTTTGTATTTTATAATAGAATGTTGTTTGGGAAGTTGCATTTGAGTTTGGAGGAACGTGACGAGGGGAGAAAGTATGCAGGGGCCTGGACAAAGAAAACTGCTGCCACACCCTTCCCCCCACCCCTCCTTTCCTCTTTTTTTTTTTTTTGTGTGGATGACCACGTCATTATGCATGGTTACTGCGATCCATGTCATTGCAGTCTCAGGAACTTCCCTGGAATTGAGTTTTTTTGGGGAGATGGGGTGGGGTTAATGTGGCGTAAGGGTACAATAAAGCCACTGTCTGGAATGAGCGAAGAGAAGTTTGGGTGTCCGTGATGGGTGTGGGGGTATGGGATGTAATGATCGAGTGTGTTATAGTTTTCATTGGTGCGTGCGTGACGACTTGCAGGGTGTAAACAATGGTGACACGACGGGTAAAATTTAATTGGACATCGTGCTGTGAGATGACTTCAGTATCAAAGAAATGCTCGGAGTGGGGGGCAAAGACAAAAAGGATAAATTAACCACGTAACCGATGTCTCTTTATGTTTTTCGAAAAAGACTTCAAAATTTTTAAATCATCTTGTCTCTGACAGTAGTTGATATTTGAATGCATAGTCTCTACACAGAATCGGGGGTGAAGGTCACACCATCATGGTCATGTTGGTCCAGACTGAGAGCAATGTCACAGCTGTCTTCCGTAGGAGCTGCGTCCTTTTGAGAGCAGGGTAACTTTCTTTTGTTTAAAAAGTAGCGCATCGGGAGTGAATGGTAAAAGTATTCCAGGCGTCTGGACCGAACTGAATCCAATTGAACTCAAAAGAGTTCCAGTAGTTTGGCTGCAACTGTGTGTAATAGTGAATGAAGCTCCACGCTCTGTGTGTAGCCCATGATTGGAGTAAGTGTGAGTTTTATATATATCTTATCTTGATACCTATCTATTTATATCTATATTCAATATCTATCATATCTATCTATATATATATATATATATATATATATATATATATATATATATATATATATCCAATAAGTTCAACTAAAAGAGACCGTCTCATAGTACATTGTCCACGTAGATGTCCAGCTGATAGTCGATCATTTTAGGTCTGAATTGATTAGGAAAGAAACGACCCAGAGACTGTCTGAGTTGCCGCTACACGATCGACACTCTGCAACACACCCCCCACTCCCCGGATAACTCCGCTCTTTTCACCTCCGAGCACCGACTCCTCCATTACCCCCCTCCCCCCCCTCCATTTTCGACCCTATTTCTGTCATGCAGCCTAATTTTCTATGAAAGATTTTTTTGGTTTGTTCTTTTTTTGGGTATAATTGGGTTGGATTCCCTATCCCCATCCCCCTCCCCAATATCACTCCCGAATTCACAAAGATTCACTGTGTGGTAGGGATTGTCTTTTTTTTTCGAATTTAAAAAAAAAACAACAACCCTACTTCCATCAATCGCGAATTTAACGAAATGTTGATAGATTTCCGAAATGTTGATAGATTTCCTGAGATGTTGATAGATTTCCCGAAAATATTGAGAGATTTCGGGAGCATGTTGATAGATTTCCCCAACAGTTGGAGAAAGGATCTAGGAGAGAGGAAAACTGAGAACACTGTGCTAAGGGTGTGTGTGTTTGTTTGGGAGCAGACTTGAAGTGTGTTTGTTAATCTTGTGTTTTGTTTACAAACAATTCAATTGAATGTCACAAACTCAAAAATAAAAAAAAATTTTAAAAATTCCACTGCACGGAAAAAATTAAGTTTTGTCTGTAACGTCTAGACGCCGGCTGAACTCTTTGGTGGCCATCATGGCGATCGTCTTATGTATGCTGAAAATGTGATATGGGCCGAACCTGGGACTCACGGGTCGACAGTCCGAGCGTCCTTCACTCCTAGGCCATCCTTCCATTTTCTTGCCGTCGGCCATGGCTATTTTTTTTTGTATCAGCTAATCTCTACTTTAATAGACACACGCGCTATGGTCGCTTTGTTTCCTTCCATTTAAAAAAAAAATCTTACCAAGTAAATTATGATGATAAATTGGACTCGATACCATGGGCCACATCCAGTTAGTCGCTCAGATTTTGCTGTTTTTTTTCTCTCCCTCTTTCTCAATGCTTGTTACGTCCGGGAAACTCCGATATTGTAATCGTGTTTTATTTAGTGTTTAATGAGATTGTATTCGATCTGCTAACATGATTCCCTCTTTTATGATGCCGTTTTTTTCTTCGCCCCCCCCCTCTCTCTCTTTCTTTCAGTCTCTACGGTTGCTCTCCTCGTAAATCTTTCATCTCCCACTCCTGTTTTCTCTCATTTCTCTTCAAATATCGCACCTTGGTATGGAGGGAGAGGGGGGGAAGCATATATTGATGACGTCATCCCTGAGCATGCCCTTCAATTCCTTTTAAGCGCTTTAACTAAAGCAAATAAAGTATGTGTGTGTGTGTGTGTGTGTGTGTGTGAGTAGAGAGAGAGAGAGAGAGAGAGAGAGAGAGAGATAGAGATTAGAGAGCCAGGCTGGGGGGACATTTTTGGGTAATTACTATATTTACTAATAAACATTTCTACGACCTGGGCTTTATCTGCTGGCTTTCTTTATTGATTTTATTTACAAAGCCCATTGTCTCATGTAATGAGTGAATAGATATACGTTTGTTGTTTATCAAACGTAATTAATGGGAGAAGTTGGATCAACTCTATGTTGTAGAACCAATGATCGATATAAAAAGATCAGCATTATGTACCGGCACGAGATTGGGGGTCAACGACCGATGGGTGCCGTGGCCCCGGGGAGGGGGTGGGGCCAATTTTTTTTAAAGGAAGTTTGGTTAGAGGGAGTGGAGAAAGACGTTAAAGACAACAGGTGTGAAATATTGGAGGAAGAAGAAGACCATGGATCGGCAAAAGCAGAGAAGAGTAGTGCGGCTGGTCAGGGTCTAGCTCCACAGCGTGCGGGGGGCAGGGGCCCGCCTCCTTGTGGGTTGGTTCCCAGCCCCTTTGTTTGTTTGCTCTACC
Organism: Bulinus truncatus; assembly: GCA_021962125.1. Classification (NCBI taxonomy): domain Eukaryota; kingdom Metazoa; phylum Mollusca; class Gastropoda; family Planorbidae; genus Bulinus; species Bulinus truncatus. The sequence continues at coordinate 2,181,015 of JAGDYQ010000065.1, read as the reverse complement.
TAGTAACATTCTATTTCCTACCCCCAAGCTATGGTTTTCCTGGGCCCAGCTGTAGAATTTACACCTTACGGGCCGCTAGCTCCCTACCATAATGGGCTGGGTAGAGCCAAAGTGTAAGGTAAGAAGGTATGAGCTAATCTAGAGTATAAATAAAAAATAACGCCATCAAAGGGTAAAGGCATTTTACTATGTTACGAGTGAAAGTGCTTGACCATCGCTCTGGAAGATCCCTGGTTCGATCTCCGGTGTTGATCAGTAGATATTTCAGGTCATGGTGAAAGCCTCCCCCCTCGGGCTATATCTCCAGTGGTGCTTCCGTGTAATATATATATATAGATAGATGGATAGATAGATAGATAGATAATCAAGAGATGTAGTCTGACAAATGTCATGTCATATTTGAGAAGAGATGAAAATACCAAAGCGTTTAAAGAACTTTCAAAAAAACTCTCTACACTGGTCAAAGGTCTACAAGTGGCTTTCTGTTGTTATGTTTATTTGTTTGTTTTCTAGTTGTTGGTCGTGTGGTAGTTTTGTTGTTTTTTTTTTTGGTTCTAGTAAATCGCTCCCAGGATGATAACACACACCCACACCCCTTTCGGCAGGAAAAAGAAGATACATGGAGAGATGATGGAGAAGTATACAACAGGGGATAAAAAAAATACTCGGATAGAAGGAGTGAAGTAGAAGGAAAACAGGGCCCGGGGGAAAGGGGGAAGGGGGCGAGGGGGGTGCAAGAGGGAAAATGATTGGAGTAATGATCCCTGTTAAAGGGATTATAAAACCCAACTAAACTCATGCAGTCTACAAAAGTGACGGGTGTGTGACGCGGGCCTCAAGAGAAACTAAGAAACATTGCTGAACATCTCCGGGGCATCGTTAGTCATCTAGCATGCGCGAACCTATGTGTGTCACCATTTAGCCCTGGTCGCCCGTGCACGTTTTTTTGACTCTTTCTTCAGCCTTTTTTTCTCGGAAAATAAAAACCATCCCCACTAACTTTGCATCTAATTTAATTACAAGATATATTATGCCACTGATAAATATCTGGGGGGTGTGCACAAAAATCGTAGAATTGATAGAAGAGGTGTCAAATATACAACAATACAGATACACATAAACACGCTCAGTAATTTACGGTGACTTAGATTAACCATACATTTATAGTAGGTAGGTCTGGGACATTAGCATCTCTATATTCATACACTTATATAGGTTCTGACATTAGCATTCCGTACCCATACTATTTATGTTAGGTTCTGACATAACCATTTTCTAAATATTTCGTAAAAATTTACGGTGAATAAAAGTGGTATAGAATACATTTTTCAACATGTACAGGTAAGTTTAAAGGAACCATTCCAATGTCGAATTCATATTGAATCTTAGCCCCACCCCCTAAGCTCCCTTCTTCAGTTACGCCAACGGATAGCCACTAAGTGTGCTCTCTGTGTAACGATGCAATAGACTAAATTTTTTATTTAACCGATATGTCATAACACCTTACGTTTCTTAGTTTGTTCATTTTAAGGTCGTAACACCGTGCGTGTTATTTTCCTTCGTCGTCGTTTCCCCATAATTCCTCTCATGACTCAGTCGTGTAGTGTTACGGTATTAGACGAACAGGTGACGACTACTTCAGAACCCAAATTAATCCTCGTCATTATACCATATTATTTTTTTTACGTGGTGTATATCCTCGTGTAGTGTTTGGAGTCAGGGGCTATCCCACTTGGATCAAATAAATGTGCATTTTTTTCCACCTTCGGTCGACGAACGGTAGTCTGCAGGCATTGGAGTGGTCCACGGTAATGTTTCTTTTTCCGCACTTTCGGATTATCGAGTAAACCGTGGCCTGCGGGCATTGGAGTGGTCCACGAGAATATTTTTTTTTCCACCTTCGGTCGGCAAACGGTGGTCTGGAAGCATGCAGATCTCCACGAGAATATGTTTTCCACCTTCATTAGGTAAACGCGTGGTCTAGCAGCATTGAGTGTCCCACGAGAACATTTTTTTCCAACTTCGGTTGTAAAGTCGGGAGTCTGCACGGGCATTGAGTGGTCCACGAGGAACATTTTTTCTTCACCTTCGGTCGGGCAACCGGTGGTCTGGGGGCAATTGAGTGGTCCACGATTGCATTTTTTTACATGGTCCGCGCGGAGGACAGTCAAAAGGAAATCACGAAATTACATGCTGAAAACTATACTATCGAACTTACGCACGGATAGATTTTTTTTTTGTTATTAAAACATACTACACACCTCGCAATCACACACACACACACACACACACACACTCATACACCACCCCACACACACACACACAGGTTGAAGCGGGACGCGGGGATTAAAAAAAAAGTAGTGGTCCGGTAGGAATAAGCTCGTGGATTTATTATCCATAGAAATGAACTTAGCGGTCCGCTGCTTTCGAAATATCACTCATGGTGGTAATGGTGAATAATATCGCTATGTTTAAAAGGTCTTCTTATATGGAGTAAGAAATGGTACCCACCATATTGGGCTATTGTTACCTTTTTTTTTTTAAATAGTGTAGTTCCAATAGATATTGCTAATTCAGAAGCTAGCATAAAATACACAAATGGCGGCATAAATACATAAAATGGCAAGTATAAAGAGCAGTAAATGGCGGTTAAAGGCACAAAAATACGAAGGCGTTCGGGGGAAATCGACGATCCAGGATGTGTTTAATCTGCATCCCGCACCAACGCTGGATTCAGAAGCTGGTGAATCCGGTGGTCCGCGGTAGTAAAGCTGCCAAGGATAGTGGACCGTGAGGTAATAAGATTACCGGCCGCCGGATTTAGACCGAATCAGTGTTCTCCTATTAATATATGGCAGTGATATATCCTTCCTTAAAACTATAAAAAAAAAAACTGCGTTTAGTCCATATTCAATCGAAAATTTCCTTCAAAAAACGGAAATGGGTAGCGCTAGCTTGATCTTCGCTGTGCCATCGCTCTCTCTCCCAACATCGATCAAGGATACATACTCACGTAAAGCTATCCCCCTCCCTCCTCCCCGCATGCATGCTTGGTTGGCTCTCATCTCTTTCGCCATATCCACTCTCCACTGTGTGCCATCGGTCGTAAGCAGATATTGACAATGTGCTATACGCGCTTTGACGGTTGCCTTCGAAGCAGCAGCTCAAGGCCATCGAGTAATCATCATCAGATCTAAAGCTTTCTTCAGGTGGACGTACTCCAATGACTCTAGGTCCGATCCTCTTGTGTGTGCGTGAAAGTGATTATCTTTATACCTCATCTTTCTTTCCCGCCTATATTCATGGATGGGTAACCCGTTATAATAAATACTTGATGGATGGGTGGATGGATTGACTGTCGGAAAGATGGACTACGTAAAGTTCTAGTATTTGAAACAGCTCTAGCTCTGACTTGCAATGTTCTTTCACCCCACCCCTTTCCAAACGCGGGATTGACCCTACACGCCAGCTTACTAACCTTTTACCATCGTATCGTCGGGCCGCCAAAAACGGGTGGTGTGTGGGGGTGAACATGATAGTGTCACTCAGCATCACCAGCAACTATCAATATACTAATGTTGTTTCCGTGCTTTAATCCTCACCGTTAAAACATGTAATGCCCAAAGAGTAGAACATAACCTAATTCCTTGGAATCGGATGTCGGTGTAGCCAAGCTTAACAGACGACATAATTGTACTGAGTATCGGGTGAGTGTGTGAAACGCAGGTAGAACAAACACTGGGAATTCCAGGATTATGGGAATTCGGACCACCTCTTCTTTCACCGGCTCTCTGTGATCATCTATTGTACAGCCTGTCGGAGCTATCACTGAATAACGAAGATTATGTTGATAATAGAAGCGATCCCAATGCGGGCCCTGTTTTTGCTTTTATTGGGGTGGGGGGCTTTATTTTCCTTAGCCATTGCCAATGCTCTGTTTTTAAATTGTCAGTTTGTCTTTACCTCGAGGCCGCCATTCTACTTTTCTTTTTGGCAGTTCTGCTTAAACAAGGAAAATGAAACCATGACGTCCCTGATGTATTACATGTGGGTCATGGGAGGCAGGGGGCACGGCTGTCCCCAGGTGCATCATCAACCCGCACTAAGTTACGGACTACGTCAAGGTGATCGGGTGGACCTGCGATGCATGGAGTTGAGATCAGGCCAGTTGTGCGCGTGCATGCATGTGCCCAGCCCGAATCAGTCACTAATTTGAAATGTCCTGTGGTGATCTTAGCTGCAATAGACAGGGGCTTATAAACTTAGAACAGGGGGGAACCAACCGCTTGCCCTCTCTCAGCCTCATTGCAAGAAGAAACGAGGCCTTTATGAGAGGGCACAATGGCTGAGAATAATTACAAGTTGAAAATAAATAGAAAAGCCAAACTGTAGCTTACATGGGTATTTGACAAGATTTACACAGTGAAGCAAGACTAAGGGGATATATATATATATACTTATACAATTAGACCTTAAGTGTGGACCGCGGGTTGGAACATCCGTATATCAAGAGAGATGCGTGAGTATTTCCCCAGACGCATATCTTTTCTTGAAAACATTCAAAGCTCTTCCCTCTCAGATATTCTTTACATAGAGGAGACCTTAGCACGCACTAGTAAGCCATGCTAATGATGTCCCCCCCCCAAGGCTCCTTCTGGTGGTGATGAAAAGAGCAAAATATTTTGTCAAGCTATGAGTTACATTTTGTTGAGGCCAAAATTTGTGAGAGCGTTTAAGCGATGTCGTCCGTCGGAGTGAGCGATCGTATTGTGTATGAGCGACGCTCTGGAATTCGGGCGCTCAGCGTAGAGGGAACATTAGTCCTCCCCATAACTCCTCCCGGAATAAAGCTTGTTGAGGGAAAATTATGAAATGACAAGACATCTATACTTTTTCAAGTCTACAAGGCGTTGCAGAACCTTCACATTTGATCAGGGGGTGGTGGTAACCTTAGGTGGTGCAACTTGGGGCATTTTTTTTTATATTGCTCTCGGTGCCATTTTTGAATGGCCGCTCAATCGAAACTTATGGCACTCTTTATATACACTTCAACACACATTATACTAAGAACTAAATTAGCGCAAACAAATCGCGGTTTTTTCTTCAAATCGATCGCGCGGTTGGTCCGTTTGATTCGTATTTTTTTTTTTAATTATAATATGTCAATTAAAATTACTTTCTTCTAAATAATTTAATTTTTAAACAGTTGAAATTGACAACTATTTAAGCTGCTTATATTTGCCATGTTTATTGCTTACGTATTCTACGTAAATAGCAAAATCAGAAAGATTTTAAAAATCTAACATTGTAGATCTTCAATTTTGAAAGACTATTAAAAAAATTCTTAAAGAAACTCTTAATCGTCTGCTACAAAATGATGACAAAGTTATTTTCTAATCTTTAGATGGTCGAGTGAGATCTTGAAGACGGGCTACTGCACATCCGAAACGTCCAGGATGAAGATACAGGTATGTCAGCTCTATACACATGCGTCACACGCAATGTACTCACCGTGGAGAACAGGACAAGCAAAGGGCCACCATATTCGAATCCGTCGGCCCAAGAATTAGTGATTGGTTTTTAAAGATGTTGATTTTTATTGATATCTTTTTAAATGGGTTTCATAAATAAAATTCGTGTAGTAAATATTTGCATATAGATTTATTGAATTTATTATTATCTTTAACAGTTCTTTATGTCACTATTGCATTTATTAGTTTGGACTTCTGTTTAGTTATTTTTAAATATATGGGTAAGCATATATTTATGCTTATAACTTCAAAAAATAAAATATTATTAAAAAGACTAGAAATATATTTTTATTAACTTTATATAGAACTTGGCCCCAGTGGCCTTTGTAGGGCTTAGGAACTTTACTTTATTACTTTTGGCATATACTTGTAAAATAACTGAAACATCTTTGATTTAAGTTGACATTACAAAATGTTTCCCCTTCCTAGAGCTCACCAGCTGGTGGGAGCCCCATTATCCATGACAGCTTACCTTCTGTCACCATCAGTCAAGGGGAGAGCATCGAATTGCCTTGTGTGGCCAAACAGGGCCACTCCTCCAATTCTAAATTCACCTGCATGAAAGAATCCATCAAGACTTGCCATTGATGCGCCGCTGGCGGCTGGCCGCGAGGGGGGCGGAAACCACTTATTTGGCACATGCAAATGTTAGTATAAAAGTAAAGAATATACCTGCAACGAAGCACCACCAGCACGTTCCATGACCCATCAGCTGTCGATAATGACAAAAATCCTGTGCACGCTAATATAATATATATGATATTATCACTTCAAACCAGTAACTAGCAAGT
>JAGDYQ010000065.1:2078031-2174193 GCA_021962125.1 Bulinus truncatus | reverse complement strand
TAAGTAAAGTCAGTGAAAAACTCAAGTAGAGTCAATGAATAACTCAGTAGAGTCAATGAATACTCAAGTAGAGTTAGTGAATAACATAAGTAGAGTCAATAAATAACTCAAGTAGAGTCAGTGAATAACTCAAGTAGAGTCAATGAATAACTCAAGTAGAGTCAGTGAATAGCTCAAGTAGAGTCAATGAATAACTCAATTAGAGTAAGTGGATAACTCAAATAGAGTCAGTGAATAAACCAAGTAGAGTCAATGAATAACTCAAGTAGAGTCAATGAATAACTCAAATAGAGTCAATGAATAACTCAAGTAGAGTCAGTGAATAAGTCAAGTAGAGTCAGTGAATAGCTCAGTAGAGTCAATGAATAACTAAGTAGAGTTAATGAATAACTCAAATAGAGTCAATGAATAACTCAAGTTGAGTCAATGAATAACTCAGTAGAGTCAAAGAATAACTCAGTAGAGTCAAAGAATAACTCAAGTAGAGTCAATGAATAACACAAGTAGAGTCAATGAATAATTCAAGTAGAGTCGGTGAATAACTCAAGTAGAGTCAGTGAATAACTCAAGTAGGATCAGTGAATAGCTCAGTAGAGTCAATGAATAACTCAGTAGAGTCAGTGAATAACTCAAGTAGAGTCGGTGAATAACTCAAGTAGAGTCAGTGAATAAATCAAGTAGAGTCAGTGAATAACTCAAGTAGAATCAGTGAATAGCTCAGTAGAGTCAATGAATAACTCAGTAGAGTCAGAGAATAACTCGAGTAGAGTAAATGAATAACTCAAGTAGAGTCAGTAAATAACTCAAGTAGAGTCAATGAATAATTTAAGTAAAGTCAGTGAAAAACTCAAGTAGAGTCAATGAATAACTCAGTAGAGTCAATGAATACTCAAGTAGAGTTAGTGAATAACATAAGTAGAGTCAATAAATAACTCAAGTAGAGTCAGTGAATAACTCAAGTAGAGTCAATGAATAACTCAAGTAGAGTCAGTGAATAGCTCAAGTAGAGTCAATGAATAACTCAATTAGAGTAAGTGGATAACTCAAGTAGAGTCAGTGAATAAACCAAGTAGAGTCAATGAATAACTCAAGTAGAGTCAATGAATAACTCAAATAGAGTCAATGAATAACTCAAGTAGAGTCAGTGAATAAGTCAAGTAGAGTCAGTGAATAGCTCAGTAGAGTCAATGAATAACTAAGTAGAGTTAATGAATAACTCAAATAGAGTCAATGAATAACTCAAGTTGAGTCAATGAATAACTCAGTAGAGTCAAAGAATAACTCAGTAGAGTCAAAGAATAACTCAAGTAGAGTCAATGAATAACACAAGTAGAGTCAATGAATAATTCAAGTAGAGTCGGTGAATAACTCAAGTAGAGTCAGTGAATAACTCAAGTAGAATCAGTGAATAGCTCAGTAGAGTCAATGAATAACTCAGTAGAGTCAGTGAATAACTCAAGTAGAGTCGGTGAATAACTCAAGTAGAGTCAGTGAATAAATCAAGTAGAGTCAGTGAATAACTCAAGTAGAATCAGTGAATAGCTCAGTAGAGTCAATGAATAACTCAGTAGAGTCAGAGAATAACTCGAGTAGAGTAAATGAATAACTCAAGTAGAGTCAGTGAATAACTCAAGTAGAGTCAATGAATAATTTAAGTAAAGTCAGTGAAAAACTCAAGTAGAGTCAATGAATAACTCAGTAGAGTCAATGAATACTCAAGTAGAGTTAGTGAATAACATAAGTAGAGTCAATAAATAACTCAAGTAGAGTCAGTGAATAACTCAAGTAGAGTCAATGAATAACTCAAGTAGAGTCAGTGAATAGCTCAAGTAGAGTCAATGAATAACTCAATTAGAGTAAGTGGATAACTCAAGTAGAGTCAGTGAATAAACCAAGTAGAGTCAATGAATAACTCAAGTAGAGTCAATGAATAACTCAAATAGAGTCAATGAATAACTCAAGTAGAGTCAGTGAATAAGTCAAGTAGAGTCAGTGAATAGCTCAGTAGAGTCAATGAATAACTAAGTAGAGTTAATGAATAACTCAAATAGAGTCAATGAATAACTCAAGTTGAGTCAATGAATAACTCAGTAGAGTCAAAGAATAACTCAGTAGAGTCAAAGAATAACTCAAGTAGAGTCAATGAATAACTCAGTAGAGTCAAAGAATAACTCAAGTAGAGTCAATGAATAACTCAAGTAGAGTCAGTGAATAACTCAAGTAGAGACAGTCAAAATAAACACTAAAAACAAAACAACATCAGTAACCACACATTGAGATGAAGTTTGGCCATTACGTATAGTTTTGTTTATTCTTGTCTGTACTCACATGTAATGAAACAATCCAGGTGATAGATAGTTGGCCCTAATGAAGTTTGGTCAATATGGGTGTGTGTTAAGTCCCCGTAAGGATGAGATGAAATCTCTTAGATCCTGTAAACCACTAATGGGACGGTTTTTATAATGCCCTTCTTTCATCCCCACCATAGCAATGGTCATAGAGGCACCACGTGGGATATATATCGAACACTTGAGCCAAGAACTGAAAAATTTCCTTGGTCCTTACCGGAGATCGAACCAGGTACTTTCAGGTCGACAGTCGAATTACAGCCAGACCATCCGGCCAATATGGATAGTTTTGCTCATTCTTGCCTGTACTCACATGTTGGTGTAATGAAACAATCCAGGTGATAGATATTTGGCCTAATGGTTTCTGACAGAATAGTTCTATAAACTTCTGACTTTGTTACTCCAACTGTCAACCACTGTTCTAGTTTCATGTTTATTTCTGAACAAACATTTAGTTCACTTTATCGCTTCAGACCGCGCCATAAAAAATAAAGGGAATATACTCAATAAAGAAGGTCAGCAAGAGTTATCCTGAGTTACATACAGTAATACATTGAATAAGTAAAATAAAATAATCTAACTATCCTTTGCATAATTTATTTTGAGCTGTAAGTTCATGAGTAGTGCAATCAGTTCTAGAAAGAACAAGCCCAATATTTGAAAAAAAAAGATACTTTTGTTGGTATTAAAATCAAACTTCGACTCAACATGTTGGCCCTACTTGGGCTGTTGGCCCTACTTGGGCTGTTGGCCCTACTTGGGCTGTTGGCCCTACTTGGACTGGTGGCCCTACTTGGACTGTTGGCCCTACTTGGACTGGTGGCCCTACTTGGACTGGTGGCCCTACTTGGACTGTTGGCCCTACTTGGACTGTATTTTCGAACATGAAGTAGTGCAGCGATTCTCAACCTTTTTCGCAGATGTACCCCAAAATTGAAAAAAAAATATTACGCTAGTACCCCTCTCACGTAAGTTCGCAAATAAATGCGATAGTTGGGAACTTGTTTTTGGTAGGAGCCACGCAGCAAACTAGCGACCTTCTTCAAACTTTTTTAAACGAAAATTATTTATAGCTGCTTACCCCTGCATAGCCATAACCGTAACTCTTGGGGGGTAGGCGTACCACTGGTTTAGAACCGCGGACGTAGTGGACCATACAGTGAGCAGATGTTAACAGACGCAGGTGGGTCAGATATGTATGTTGCTTTCTGTTAATATATCAAGTGAGTTCGTTCTGTTTGTCTGCCCGCAGTTTCACATCTGTTGTGGACCCCCTGCCTGTACACCGTGTACAGTGATATGGAGAAATATTCTTCCTCTTGTTAATTACCTGGATGTCTATTTAAGAGTTTGGGACCTTTTAACATCAGAATATATCAGACTTAGGTAAACTTCTTAATATATCAGACATATGTAAGCATCAGAATATATATCAGACTTAAATAAACATCAGAATATATCAGACTTAGGTAAACTTTATAATATAACAGACTTAAAAAAACATCAGAATATATCAGACTTAGGTAAACTTTATAATATATCAGACTTACGTAAACATGGGAATATATCACACTTAGGTAAACATCCGAATATAAATTAGACTTAGGTAAACTATTACTTTTGGTCTGTTTGATTCGGCCTACACATTTAAAATTCAGTGCCTTCAATGTATACTAGCTCATATACACACTTAATTTAAATACTCTTAATACAGCCCTTCTATCGAATTCCTGCCCTGGGTTCGGCCATATTTATGAACCCCATACAGTTTGTGAATGGCTGCGATGAAAAAAAAAGTTTGCCCAACCTTGATATAGACTATGTCCCCAGAAGTAAACCTGCTTGCATAATGTTTCTCAAACCAGGGCCGCATGAAGTTCATATATTCAAATCGATCAGGTACGTTTAACATTTTTTTACAACAGGGTCCCCTGTACATGGACTGACCCTAGGGGCCCATAATGCTGTTAAAACGGCCCTGTAAACAACGGCTATAACCAGCCATTCAATACTCGTGTCTCCAGTACTACAGAACATTAATTTCTATTCCATTAACACTAAGTGCACACAGAAGAACAAAAAATGTCCAAATCCAAAATGTCTCTCCAAAATCTGGTGTATTTCGTTTAAAAATATAACGAACAACTAAAATATAAAAAAAGCCAATTATCGATAACTTTCCAGACACGAATAGACTTCCTGTCTGCGATGAGCAGATTAGTGATCTGGCCCACGTAATGTATCTATAGACCTTTACAATCTATGATCTGATATTTATTATCCAATATATCTTTTCACTATTTTATTTCAACTTTCAACATTTCATTCAGTCCTCACTTGTGAAAATGTTGAATGTAAAGACGATCTACGTAAACTGAAACTTGGCTCTGAGGATTTAAAACATGATAGAAGTACGTTGAATGAATAGACACACATATTGAATTTATAGAAACACATTGAAATTATAGACAGACATTGAATTTATAGAAACACATTGAAATTATAGACAGACATTGAATTTATAGAAACACATTGAAATTATAGACACATTGAATTTATAGAAACACATTGAAATTATAGACAGACATTGAATTTATAGAAATACATATCGAATTTATAGACACACACATTGAATGTATAGAAACACGTTGATTTTATAGACACAGATTGAATTTATAGACACACACATTGAAATTATAGAAACACATTGAATTTATAGAAACACACATTGAATTTATAGACACACACATTGAATTTATAGACACACATTGAATTTATAGACACATATGGAGTCAAATCTGAATAATACTTACGTCTTTACACTAATGTCGAAGGCACATTCTTTCAGACCAGTTTTTATTCAACTTTATTTAACTGTTTTGAAATGAACGATGAATGTCTCTGGGTTATATCAAGTTTCATTATTACTATTTTTAGATGCTTAATTAAATGCAACAATGTTTTAACTAAATAAAACAGATCATAACAATGCAATGTTTGTGTTATACATTTTTAAAGTATGATAGCATGTTCTATTAGTAAGTAAAGTTCACATGACCATTTATACATTCTCGATAAAAAAGGTCTTTCTTTCAATTTGCCCAACTTTTATCTCAAATTAATTATATTTATGCATCGATTTCATTGGCTTTCAGGTGTGTTTTTCCTTTTTATAAACACCAAATTTGATACACGCGCTTTATATGTGTCGGTCATTACACAATCAATTGCATAAAAAAATATATCTTCGCTCAAGTAAGCTAAATAAAACAAAATATCATCACCCATATAAAGTAAATAAAACATTGAGATTCTAAAAATAACTCCCATGCACTAGAAGACTGTTTACATTGTCCCTATTACGAAATATTTCCCCAGATTACAATGCAATGATTGAATGAATAAATCATCACATCATCACGGATGATACAAAACAGATGATTGTGTTGTGCCTGTGTTATTCCTTCCTGAGAATTTTAAAAGATCATGGTCACGTGACGAAAACTGACCACAAAGTGGCCAGGATGACGGTTTGATCAATGGTCGAGGTCAAATTGTCCTAAATTATGTGGTCTAGTTTGATCTGGTTTAGTCTTGTTCAGCGTGGAGTGTATCATTCATCTTCAGATAAGTGAAGTTTATAAATGTTTTCATTCCCATGGGAATAACTCTGGTTTTGTGGCAGACGACGTTCTATTTCGGAGTCAGAGTTTTAGTAGTCAAGTCTTTAGAAGTAACATATTTAAGAGTCAAGTCTTGAGAAGTAACATATTTAAGAGTCAAGTCTTTAGAAGTAACATATTTAAGAGTCAAGTCTTTAGAAGTAACATATTTAAGAGTCAAGTCTTGAGAAGTAAAATATTTGGAAGTCAAGTTATTTTATGAGACACATTTTTTGCAAGTTTCAGCAGTCCTAAATACATATTAATATGGTTTATTTTGTATAACGCAAAACATTAAAATTATTTTTCAAATGTCCGATATTTAAAAATTAAAAAAAAAACAACTGATTCCTTTATAATTCAATGTAATTATACAGTATATTGTCAGTTTCCTTTATAATTCAATGTAATTATACAGTACTGTCAGTTCGTTATTGACTCAATGTTGAAGAGGCGTCGTAAATAGGGGGGGGGGGGATTACACAGAACAACCGTCAAGAGCTCCAGAGCTTCGCTAGGCAACATTACTGTGCTATACAATAATTTGGGAAATTGGTGAGCAATGGTGATGAGAAGAGGCCCCAGTTGGTGGAGATTGTAAGTGGGCCCAAGATTAGCTGGAGGCAGCCATGGGCCTTGTATAGTTTTGAAAAAGGTTAAAATCTAACGGAATGTAAGCAAACACAATAGCAGTAATGACTCATTTTCTGGGTGTTTTCTGGGTTATTTATGATACTGAACAGTAATGTCTGGGTGTTTTCTGGGTTATTTATGATACTGAACAGTAATGTCTGGGTGTTTTCTGGGTTAGTTGTGATACTAAACAGCTGTATCTGGGTTTTTTCTGGGTTATATGTGATACTAAACAGTTATGTCTGGGTTTTTTCTTGGTTATTTGTGATATTAAACAGTTGTACCTGTGTGTTTTATGGGTTATTATCCCAGTAAACTATACACCGAGTTGGCACTACATCAATAGTACTTACTCTTATATTTACAGCACTTTAAGCATTTTACTGATCTAAGAATAATTAGGTGTTTGTTTTTTTTATAAATTACGTCGCGAGAGATATAAAAACTGAATCGTTCTTGTAAATTGGTGGGACGGATGGCAGAGTGGTGTAGATACTCGACTGTCGATTGAGATTCATGGGTCCGATCCTCGGTGAGAACCTTGGAATTTTTCCAGGTGTTATTTGGTGCCACATCGTTCCACAAGTCCGCCCAGCTTTAAATGGGTACCTGACTTTAAGTTGGGGAAGTAAAGGCGGCTGGGCGTTGTGCTAACCACACAATTCCTTCATATGCCGAGGTTATAGAAACAGGGCTAAAGGAACTTTTTTTTTTACTTTCTTGTGAATCTGCTGCCAGGAGCCTACAGTGTCGGGAATTTCATTTGATGTAACACAATAAAAAGTTACAGTTTAAATACTTTATTTAGATAATTATTTAAAGCATTTTACTGAAAAGTGTTTATTTGTTCTAAAAATAAGCTGTTGTCGAGTTGGGAATTCTGATTAGACCCCATCGATAGCTGTCACGTTGACTAGTAGTACCACAGTCAGCTGCCTATTGGTTAAAATGGCTTAACAGTTGGGGATGAGGTTAAGAGAGGCCTCGAGTTTTCAAAGACTATTTGACATATAAAAATATACAAGATGTATTTGTTGATAGTGTTTTTGAATAACGCCGGGGACTTTGAAACAAAAGTAGGTCCTTCGTAGGCCGATATCTGTACTACTTGAGTGATTACAATGATTTATACTTAATGATAAAGACCAGAGCCATACAGTGTAACTAATGCCCACTTAATCATAAAGACCAGAGCCATACAGTGTAACTAATGCCCAATTAATGATAAAGACCAGAGGCATGCAGCATGACTGATGCCCATCTAATGATAAAGACCACAGCCATACAGTGTAACTAATGCTCACTTAATGATAAAGACCATAGCCATACAGTGTAACTAATGCCCACTTAATCATAAAGCCCAGAGCCATACAGTGTAACTAATGCCCACTTAATGATAAAGACCAGAGCCATACAGTGTAACTAATGCCCATTTAATCATAAAGCCCAGAGCCATACAGTGTAACTAATGCCCACTTAATGATAAAGACCAGAGCCATACAGTGTAACTAATGCCCAATTAATGTTAAAGACAAGAGGCATGCAGCATGACTGATGCTCAACTAATGATAAAGACCAGAGAGCCATACAGCCACGCAGTAAAGAAGACATTATAATATCTTAGATAAGTTTGAAGGTTTGATTTTTTCTCTATAGAATGGTGTTTTCAAACAGTTAGTAATAGCTATATAAGCATTTTCTTAAAACTATTCTTACAAATTTGACACGGAAAAGTAAACTTAGAATCGGAGCTGTAACAGTCAAATCAGCTAAATTTTATTGCTGTATTTTAGCTAGATGTTGAGACAATATTTTGAAGTTTCACCGGTGCATGAAAAAGAAATGGAGAAAAAGTTTTTTAAAATTAGGCTACGTCCATACAGGGTTTTTTTTGCCATGTAGCGCGCCGGATCTGCGATCCGGCACCTCTGAAATGCAACCCGGCACCTCTTATAGTTTTCTTCATTTGGTAAAATGTTAAAAACTTCAGAGACCCACCACCTCTTATTGAAGAGACCCACCACCTCTTATTGAGCAAAAAAACCCCTGCGTCCATAGATATAAATACTACTACTGATATTCATCTCTCTCTCCCCCCCCCCCACACACACACCGAATTTTCCAGCATTATTGTGTGCAAAAATTTTTGCATTTCTTCCAAATACTCTTGAAATCTACTGAAATTCGACTTTTACTATTGGAAATGTAGTTTTTTTAAACCTTTATATATTTTAATTTATCTGTCTAATATATTCTAAAACGAACAAAAAATGTTTGTTTTTTTTACTTTTTTTACTTGACAGAATATAGTGATGTCAGTTTCGTTAGAAAATGTTAAGATTGTCTCCCTCCCAATGTCAGCAGACTCAAAATAATTTAATTGAAGGCATACTTGGAGCAGGTTATGGAAGTCAAGGGGAGGATAATAGAGGATAATAGAGTAAAATAGAGGATAATAGAGGATAATAGAGTATCGGAAACTTAGGAACTCATGGGTATACATCAGAGGTTTTCAACCTTTTTTATGCTGCGGACCCCTCAGGTATTCCAAGCTTCGGTGGCGGACCCCCATAGCCCAAGGCGTCTTGGCCTCAACTTTTCGTACCTCAGGGTGGGCCAGAATATGTCTTAAGTTTGCGGATGCAATCTACTTAAATTCTGCTAAACGGTAGGGCTAGCCTAAGTTACGTGCAAAACATGTACAAGTCATTTCAACTACTGAAATAGCTGTCTATCCAAAAAATGAAACAGCGAGTATTTATTCCACTCGTATGTCTGTTACACAGTTTTCTGTTCAGTGGGAAGACTGCCTGTTTTGCACTACAGCGTTAGTCCAAACATGGTGGAATACGTAAATAAACATGCGTATTTCATGTTCAATATCCAGTCTGGACCTGTACTTGGTAACAGTAACAGCAGAGAATGCAGTTTAGCACAAGTACTTCGTGAAAAATGGTAGCAGGACATTGATGGCTATGTCTGAACATTCTTTCCTACAACGTCTTCGCACATGTCGACTGTTGCCGATATAATTAGCTCTTGTGTGATGTTTTATGGAACGCGCTATTCATAATGCTCCCAACCAAATACGACGTTCGAAGAGCTTTCTCGTTTACAGTAATGCAGGCAATCAGTTTGCCTTAATGTTTCAAATAGAGCTCTTTCTGCCTCTCAAAGTATTCCTTCGCTATACTGGCAAATTTCGAATGCATTTTGGTCAAATGGCGCATCAATTTCGCAGGCTTCAACGCATCGTTCGTTAATGTTTGTATTGGGATTATACTTGCGCCGTTTTCTTTTTCTTTCATCTTTGGCTGCTTGATCATCAGAATATTCTAGGTTCTGGTCAGTTTTCCTCTTCACAAATGTATCCATGCAACTAGCCTTTGACAGTTTACTTTTAAAAATATTGATAAACAGATAACCAACAACAGTTTAGTCCCGTTGACCCAGATCTCACAGGGAAAAAAATAGATACAAAGTTTCAGAGTATAGAGTAGGGTGTCCCAGAAATGCTCGAAAAATTTTTTTTTTTAAATCTTGGGTGTCTCACCCCCTGAAATGTGTCTCTTGGGTACAATGAGTGAATTGGTGAAGTTGTAGCTCATTTGAACAACATTTAGAGGTCCCCCAAGAGCTTTTAAAATTCCAGTATTAGGCCAACATAAAATCCAGACGAATCATGGCTCAAATAATTTGCAGTTTTTGCATGCCATAGTTGAATAAAATGAAGTTTAAATATACTTATATTTATCTCATTGCTACCATTAACTAGAGTTGAAATTGTGTGATTCTTAATTAGAAAATGTAATAAATGCTAGAAAACATATAAAATACCTAATGTGCAAAATTTAAGCAACGTGCATATTTTTTGAAGATTTAATTTTTTAAAACTAAGCATGCTAAATTGTCAGGCATCATATAACCAAAAGTTGCTGCAGTGCTGGACAGAACGAACACCAGCATTAGAAAATCAACAATGATACTCGCATCCGCATTCAACGAAGCTGGTGTTCCGACATCTGACACAGTATTTTCCAAGAGCACAATGCATCGTCATCGCATGCTTTGTCGTCAACAAGTTGCAGCATGTATAAAAGAAGACTATATTCCCTCAAAATCAATTGTACATTGGGATGGTAAGCTATTGCCCGATGTTACCGGACATGTTAGCAACAACGGCGATCGATTACCTGTCCTGCTCTCGTCACTTGTCGATGGCACTACAAAGCTTCTTGGTGTTCCCAAGTTAGCATCCGGGTCAGGATGGGTAGCTGCTGATGCAGTATATGAACATATCAAATCATGGAAGTGCGAATCTATGGTCATCGGCATGTGCTTCGACACTACGGCTTCCAATACTGGAAGACTCAATGGAGCTTGCACTCTGTTAGAAGTAGCCCTGGGACGTAATCTATTATGGATGGCATGTCGTCATCACATGTTGGAAGTACTCCTTTCCGATGCATTCAATGTTTGTCTTGGACCATCCACTGGACCAGAGATTTTGTTTTTAAGAGGTTTCGAGAAAAATGGCCAGAATTAAACCACTCACCCGAAGCCAGATCCGCCCCTTTGATAATCGTGTCTGCTTCGATTAAAGAATTTATTAAATGTCAACTTGAGGTCAGTCATTCATGTGATGATTATTTGGAATTTCTTCTGCTTGCTGCACAAATGGTTGGGTTGGAGGTTGATGTCAGCATTCGCAGACCTAGTGCCCTACATAGGGCAAGGTGGATGGCGAAAGCAATCTATGCATTGAAAATCGATCTATTGTTTGCAGGCAATGAAACCATCTTTCAGTTAACAGCTCGAGAATTACAAGGTAATCAGCGCTTTAATCGGTTTACCATATGTGTTTATCTTCAATCATGGTTTTCATGCAGGCTCACCGCAGATGCACCTGTGAATGATATCTTGTTGATAAAGCGTTTATACGAATATGATGATGCTGTTCTTCGATCGACTGAATTGAAAATGATGGTGCGTCACTCGTGGTACTTGAGTCCGGAACTGTCGACGCTTGCGTTATTTTAAACCCTTTTGTCGGACAAAGAAAAAACTGGCCTTGTTCGGACAATGCAATCAGAACGTGGACCGCATCTCATAAAAACACTATCAAAAAGTGTTGTTGATTTGCGTGCTTCTACCACATTTTTTGAAACATCCAACATTGATGCCAGTTTTCTAGATGTTACTGTTGAAGCCTGGTCAGATACACCATCTTTTAAAGTTGCAGCAGATTTTGTAAAGAATCTGGCTTGTATCAATAACTGCAGAGCGAAGTGTAGCATTGATACAAAATTTCAATGACAGTATCACCAAGAATGAAGAACAAAGACAATTTTTGCTCCAAGTGGTTGAAAAACATCGGAAAAATTTTGCAGAGTGTAATCATGAACAGCTGGCTAAAATTTAAATTTGAAGAACTTTTTTAAATTTTTGTCTACCCTACAGTACAAAGTACAAAATAAATAGCAGGAATGCTTATTTGCATTGCTTATTATTATTATTTTTCAAGCAGATTGACATTGATTCAAGAATTAACTTGACAAAATGAATAAAACTTTGTTTTTTTTACTTAAAAAACCATTCAAGATTTATATATTTTGTTTCATTTAATATTATAAACAATACTAAGCATCAATTTGTTACTTAATATATCAGTTTCGCATATAATGCAACATTAACGCTGTATTAGATTTGACCGCGAATGATTTTACACCAAAATCTGGAACTTTAAACCTCTTGGGGGACCTCTAAACATTGTCCAAATGAGCTGAAATTTTGCAGGTTAACTACTGTTACCATACAGACATATTCTGTGGGGTGAGACATCAACATTTCAAAACTTCATTTTTTTGGGACACCCTAGTATAGAGGGATAGAAAAGGTAACTATCTGTAAAATATTTCACATTCTGACGACGAAAAACCCACATTTTAAAATAAAATCGACTACTATAATAAAACAAATACAAATCTTATCAAATATTTCAAATTGTTTACTAACATTTTAAAAAGTATTTGTCACATAAGCAAATGACATGACAACAGAAAAGAATAATATGTTCTTCGCTAGAATTTCGCACCGGTTCATCGATGCGTTAGCGAAAAATCCCTATTTTCGCTCTGGCCAATTTTATATTAAAAATTTACGAAAAATCTACTTCCAACCAAAACAATCTGTGGGTGTCATTTTTAATTAACATGCGAAGTGTATACCAGCAATTTGATATCAAAAACTTTTGTGTAAGATTATTTGTAGGCCAATCGAGGCATATAATAACTGTAACCACTGATTAACCAGACTATTTATCAACAATACACACGTTTGCAGAGATCCGGATGTTTTAACGGTAATGTCAGAGCTCAGTAAGTAAGAAATATTGCCAAGGTGACATGACTCAAAAACTCACTGCACAAGTACATGTAGTATGCAGTCTAGTTCAGACTTCAGAAGAAAATATAAGGAAATACCAGCGAAGTTTTCAATTCTCACATTGTTGTCTGTGCCTGAAACATTGGCATAGCTTGTATTTTTGTTTAGCTAAAATCTAACCAATCAACAAAACCAACCAATACTTTATACAAGTAAAATCACTACTTTTCTTGACTTGCCCACGGACCCCTTTGAAGGTCCTCGCGGACCCCTGGGGTTTGCGTACCACAGGTTGAAAACCTCTGGTATACAGAACCGGAAACAAGTTGACCCACTTTTAGGATTTTAATATGGAAACTAACAAAATTTAAGGAATTTTTAAGGATTCCATCAAGTCTTCGGTTATATATATATCATAGTGTGAATGAATAGAATTGGAATTTGTATTTTAGAGAAGAAAAATAAGTGTAAAAGAATCGATCAACGTTTTGGCATCGTCCCATCATAACATAGAACATTGTTTTATTGCCTGGTGGAGGGCACAGATCAACCCATCATAACATAGAACATTGTTTTATTGCCTGGTGTAGGTCACAGGTCAACCCATCACAACATAGAACATTGTTTTATTGCCTGTTGTACGTCACATCAATTAAAAGGTCTGCGTGCAAAAAAAAATATTGCATGGTCTATGTCTGACAACAGACAACACAAACAGCAAAATCTGTCATAAGCTTTACACAAAATGTAGATCACAAACAGTCATTGACGTCATACAGAGCAACAGGAATGTAAACAATGAAACTGAAATTGTTTCTTTTTATTTTCAATTATGAAGATCAAAACAAACTTCCCTAAGTACTGCCGCAATTACAGCTGGA
This sequence comes from Bulinus truncatus, assembly GCA_021962125.1. NCBI lineage: Eukaryota > Metazoa > Mollusca > Gastropoda > Planorbidae > Bulinus > Bulinus truncatus. The sequence goes on along the minus strand of JAGDYQ010000065.1, from coordinate 2,160,285 downwards.
GTGAAGTTGGTTTTTTAAAATTGTTTTTAAAAGCTTTTGGAAGTTTTTTTTTTAAAGTTAACTCCCATGTTTTGTAAACTTCATACGGGTATATATAATTTGTTTACAACCGCCAGTCAATGCTATTAAGAACAAAAAATGACTTCCTTTTACAAAAAACATCTTTCAGCTAGATAATGTTTTATAAAGTTAGAAGATGAATGACTCACCTCTCAATACAGACAGCCACAAGAGTGAGTACAGATGAGTAGAGGGCACACACCAGGACCGTCCTGTCTATGGAGCAGGCGACCTGCCCCAGCTGCCAGCCATCATTCAGCAGGAAGAGAACAATCTCTGGTAAACCGAACAGCATGATTAACGAGTCGGCCAGAGCGAGATTCAAGATGAGCATGTTGGTCATTGATCTGTGGGGGAGAGAATCATATTGGTCATTGATCTGTGGGGGAGAGAGTCATATTGGTCATTGATCTGTGGGGGGGGAGATAATCATATTGGTCATTGATCTGTGGGGGGAGATAATCATATTGGTCATTGATCTGTGGGGGGAGAGAGTCATATTGGTCATTGATCTGTGGGGGGGAGATAATCATATTGGTCATTGATCTGTGGGGGGAGATAATCATATTGGTCATTGATCTGTGGGGGGAGAAAATCATATTGGTCATTGATCTGTGGGGAAGAGAATCATACTCGTCATTTATTATGTGGAGACAATCATATTGGTCATTGATCTGTGGGGGAGAGAGTCATATTGGTCATTGATCAGTGGGGGAGAGAATGATATTGGTCATTGATCTGTGGGGGGAGAGAATCATATTGGTCATTGATCAGTGGGGGAGAGAATCATATTGGTCATTGATCTGTGGGGAGAGAATCATATTGGTCATTGATCTGTGGGGAGAGAATCATATTGGTCATTGATCTGTGGGGAGAGAATCATATTGGTTATACATACGTTTGGACCGTTTGGTAGTTGGTCAAATCGACCTTTGATCTTGAGAGGGGGAGGGTCTGATTGGTCATTTCTTTATTTAAAAAAAAAAGTAAATTAAAGCTTACTTTGTTACACTTTGATGAGGTTTACGTTTCTTTTTATCCAGATTGCTATTATATATATTTTTTTGATTATTTTCGTTTGATTACGTCATTTGCTAAATATTTATCTTAATGTCTAAACATGTTGGTAATCTAAACTAATTACATAGATGACAGCATTTTATGAGTTTAAATTATTATGGTTCGTTATAGTTAAAACATAAATCAAATCATCATGAAACAAACAATTTACGGACATTTATTGCTTTCATGTTCAAGTTCAGCTTATTTCAAAACAAACATAATAAAAGATAGGGATACTAACTAAATTTAACTTCTTTGAATCTTTTAACATGATCCAAAAAGTCATTATTTTAAGTGTAATATTTTTTACTAAATCAAACAGTATATCAAAGATGTTCCACATGATAGCCAGTGTGTGGCAGTCCACCCTCACAGCAGGCACTGAATGTCTCACAGGTGGTACTGGATGTAGTTGGATCGAAGTATTTGGGAACTCTGGTAACTTGATGTAATTCAACACTTAGAAAATTAAAAAATATTCAAGAGATGACAGGAAGGAGGCTTACAAGAGAATTTACTGGCCCGGAGGAAAAAAAATTGTATACAGAGAAGGTTTTTTTTTTCAGATCCTGGAGCAGCTTACAGCGTGTAATATTGACCTTCTGCATATAGTATTGACCTTCTGCATATATTATTGACCTACAGCTTGTAGTATTGACCTTCTGCATATAGTATTGACCTACAGCTTGTAATATTGACCTTCTGCATATAGTATTGACCTTCTGCATATAGTATTGACCTACAGCTTGTAGTATTGACCTTCTGCATATAGTATTGACCTACAGCTTGTAGTATTGACCTTCTGCATATAGTATTGACCTACAGCTTGTAGTATTGACCTTCTGCATATAGTATTGACCTACAGCTTGTAGTATTGACCTTCTGCATATAGTATTGACCTACAACTTGTAGTATTGACCTTCTGCATATAGTATTGACCTACAGCTTGTACCTTCTGCATATAGTATTGACCTACAGCTTGTAGTATTGACCTTCTGCATATAGTATTGATCTACAGCTTGTAGTATTGACCTTCTGCATATAGTATTGACCTTCTGGAAGTCATTGATTTAAAAAAAAACACTGATAGTAAACAGAAGCCATTTTATCTATCTATCTATCTATCTATCTATCTATCTATCTATCTATCTATCTATCTATCTATCTATCTATCTATCTATCTATCTATCTATCTATCTATCTATCTATCTATCTATCTATCTATCTATCTATCTATCTATCTATCTATCTATCTATCTATCTATCTATCTATCTATCTATCTATCTATCTATCTATCTATCTATCTATCTATCTATCTATCTATATATCTATCTATCTATCTATCTATCTATCTATCTATCTATCTATCTATCTATCTATCTATCTATCTATCTATCTATCTATCTATCTATCTATCTATATATCTATATATCTATATATCTATCTATCACTCTCTCTCTCTCTCTCTATATATATATATATATATATATACATATATATTTATATATATATTTAGCTCATTTGATCTATCTTTATAATACAACAGATGCCACTAATAGAAGTTATGCAGTCTCCCTGCCCTGGGAACACATTTTCGTTGTATTGATTGGTCAGAAAATGGTCAAGCGCCACTTTTCCCGATAATGATAGGTCATCTGTCAGTAGCTCGTGGTCAGATTAATAGATTTCTTATTTTATAACATCCGAATTGTGTAGACGTCATGACATTCCTGGTATAACGACGTCTCTAGTATTACAAAAAAAATAAACATCTTGGATATACTGACTTTTTAAACTTGTTTATGTTTATATTTTTACATCTCCACTGTGCATCAGAATCCTGTGACTCTAAGAATATTGCCACATATTTCAGTGATAAATTCACACAATATTAATATAAATTGAAGTCATTTGATAGGAAGGGATGGCTAGAGCGCGTTATGTCGTCTCGGTATCAATCCTCAGCGATAACCTATTGAAATGTTCCAGATCCTTGTGAAAGCTGGTTAAAGTCCTACAAGTATACCCAGCTTTAAATGGTTATCTGACTAGTTGGGGAAGTAAATGCAGCTGGGCTTTGTGCTAACCATAAATCCCTTCATATGTCGAAGTTATATAAATAGCTGAATTTTAGAGTTCATCTGCCCCGATTGCCTTCTGGGGCAAAGGGAACTATGAGGCGCAGAAATTGATCATTCGCGGTGTTGCCTTGTAGAATTGAACATTATTATTCTACTAGCTCTACCCTGCAAAACCTTTGCATAGAGTTATATCCCATTAGGTTTGATCGGTAGGCTAGGTTATTTTTGGTTTCGGGCAGATCCGATTTTTTCATGATTGTATTTCAAACTGGAATACTGTTGTATTAATTCTTTACTTTCGATTTAACGCAGAACCTAAATCGCTATTATTTTATTAGATATTTATTATGAACTTTACAATCAATAAAACAATCTTACTTTTTTCCATGCATACATTTTATTACAACATAATAAAACATATTCATGTCCTAATGTTTCTGTGAATATAAACATAATACGTTAATTTGTAGTTTATTATTAGATACATCATAGAATTTTTTGAAAATTTCACATGTTCATATTTTTTTAAGGTAAGAACTACATGGAATATATCAAGTTTTTTTTCCTATTTTCTTAGTCTTTCTACTCGAAATTCTAGCATTGCTGATTCGTTCGAAAATTTTAAACTTCGTAAATCGTGGTAGTATAAACAAACAAACAGAAAGCAAAAAAAAAAAAAACACAGCATACACATCTAAAACACATCATGCACTCATCAAACAAAGAATAATACACAAAGTAAACACAGCATAAATACCGCATAAACAAAGCATATACACAGTATACCCACAGCATACACACAATATATACACAGCATACACACAATATACACACAACATACATACAGCATACACACAGTATACACACATCATTCACACAGTATACACAGCATACACACAGCATACACACAGCATACCCACAACATACGCACAGCATACACTCAGTATACACACAGCATACGCAAAGTATACACACAGCATACACACAGCATATACACCACATAAACAGAGCATACACACAGTATATACACAGCATACATACAGCATACACACAATATACACAGCATACACACAGCATACACACATCAACCACACAGCATACACACAGCATATACACCACATAAACACAGCATACATACAGTATACACATCATACACATAATATATCCACAGCATACACACCATATACACAACATCCACACAGTATACACAACATACACACAACCTAAACACAACATACACACATCTTACACACAACAACACCATACATACAACATAAACACAACATACACACAACATACACATTCTCACAACGTTGTTGCTTTTTTGATGTAAACTCTGACCTCCCCTTCTCCACCTTAGGTTGTGCATTGGTCATGGATGACCACTGGGGACCAAAAGTCATTTGAAGCCGTTGACAATAGAAGCTCAAAACTTGTAACCACATCGACTGGACAACATTATTGACCACTACCACGTAACCCAGTCCAGTTATCTTGCGAAGTCTCTTAGTGGATGAGTTGCCCATCCCTTGATAGTTTTACCATTTGCCATTTCTTCATCTTCAGCATGTCCACGGGGGCGGCCCGGTGGACATGGGTGACAGGTCCCGCTGAGGTTGTAACCTTTTCAGTGCGTAACACACATATTGAGATTTGTAAGGACATAGACAGACATAAATATATAGACAGACACATTGTTAGATAGACAGACATATAGATTGAAAGATAGTTATATAGACAGACAATTAATTATTTATCAATGTATATGTTAGAGGGAATTCCCTTTGGTGACGCACCTAATGAATGGGTTATTGAACGGAAGTGAAAAGGGACGAGACACACGGACGGTTGACGAGGAAAAGAAAGAGATAATTGTTTTTGACACCCTTGTTTTATTCGAGTTTGGGAAAGGTGTAGAATCAGGAAGGAGCTAGGAGGAGGTATTCTGTATTGAAGCTATAACATGATATAACTATTGTTGATTATTTCTGTAATTAAAGTGGTATTGATTGTTTTAACCCAAATTGACTTCCACGTTTTGTTGGAATTGTTTGTGGAACAGTGTCTTGTGTATGAATTAGATACAATCAAAGAAACCACCGCATCCATCCCTGACAAGATTGTTGTAGATATAGATTATTATATATTGTTGTGGACAAAGATTGTTTTAGATAAAGATTGTTGTGGATGTAGATTGTTGTAGTTATAGATTATAGATATAGACATAGATTCTCGTCAGTTGTAGATATAGATTGTTGTAATTATAGGTTGTAGTTATAGATTATTGTGGGTATATAATGTTGTGAATATAGATTATAGTGGATAAAGATTCTTGTAGTTATAGACTGTAGTTATAGATTGTTGTAGATATAGATTGTTGTAGCTATATATTGTTGTACTTATAGATTTTAGATATAGATTGTTATGGAACTAGATCGTTGTAGATATATATTGTTGTAGCTATATATTATTGTAGTTATAGATTTCAGATACAGATTGTTGTGGATATACATTGTTGTGAATATATATTGTTGTGGATATATATTGTTGAAGTTATGGATTGTATATATAGATTTTTGTGGATAAAGATTGTTATAGATATAGATTGTTGTGGATATAGATTGTTGTGCATATAGCTCGTAGTAATACATTGTAGATATAGATTGACTTCAGGTAAAATTACATGTCAAATTTATGTTCTGAACTGATCTCAGGTATACATTATGGTTAAACTTTACTGCCATTCATATCCACAACTATTTAGAATTCCTCCTGTCTAGCCTACAAAGATCGACTTTTCATAATAAGTGAATGGTCTCAGTAAAAGAGTTACGTAGCAAGTGAATGGTCTCATTAAAAGAGTTACATAACAAGTGAATGGTCCCAGTAAAAAGAGTTACATAAAAAGTGAATGGTCCCAGTAAAAGAGTTATGTAACAAGTGAATGGTCCCAGTAAAAGAGTTACATAACAAGTGAATGGTCCCAGTAAAAAGAGTTACATAAAAAGTGAATGGTCCCAGTAAAAGAGTTACATAACAAGTGAATGGTCCCAGTATAAGAGTTACGTAGCAAGTGAATGGTCTCATTAAAAGAGTTACATAACAAGTGAATGGTCCCAGTAAAAGAGTTACATAACAAGTGAATGGTCCCAGTAAAAGAGTTACATAACAAGTGAATGGTCTCAATAAAAGAGTTATGTAACAAGTGAATAGTCCCAGTAAAAGAGTTACGTAACAAGTGAATGGTTCCAGTAAAAAGAGTTACGTAACAAGTGAATGGGCCCAGTAAAAGAGTTACGTAACAAGTGAATAGTCCCAGTAAAAGAGTTACGTAACAAGTGAATGGTTCCAGTAAAAAGAGTTACGTAACAAGTGAATGGGCCCAGTAAAAGAGTTACATAACAAGTGAATGGTCCCAGTAAAAGAGTTACGTAACAAGTGAATGGTTCCAGTAAAAGAGTTACATAATAAGTGAATGGTCTCAGTAAAAGAGTTACGTAGCAAGTGAATGGTCTCATTAAAAGAGTTACATAACAAGTGAATGGTCCCAGTAAAAAGAGTTACATAAAAAGTGAATGGTCCCAGTAAAAGAGTTATGTAACAAGTGAATGGTCCCAGTAAAAGAGTTACATAACAAGTGAATGGTCCCAGTAAAAAGAGTTACATAAAAAGTGAATGGTCCCAGTAAAAGAGTTACATAACAAGTGAATGGTCCCAGTATAAGAGTTACGTAGCAAGTGAATGGTCTCATTAAAAGAGTTACATAACAAGTGAATGGTCCCAGTAAAAGAGTTACATAACAAGTGAATGGTCCCAGTAAAAGAGTTACATAACAAGTGAATGGTCTCAATAAAAGAGTTATGTAACAAGTGAATAGTCCCAGTAAAAGAGTTACGTAACAAGTGAATGGTTCCAGTAAAAAGAGTTACGTAACAAGTGAATGGGCCCAGTAAAAGAGTTACGTAACAAGTGAATAGTCCCAGTAAAAGAGTTACGTAACAAGTGAATGGTTCCAGTAAAAAGAGTTACGTAACAAGTGAATGGGCCCAGTAAAAGAGTTACATAACAAGTGAATGGTCCCAGTAAAAGAGTTACGTAACAAGTGAATGGTCTCAGTAAAAGAGTTACATAACAAGTGAATGGTTCCAGTAAAAGAGTTACATAACAAGTGAATGGTCCCAGTAAAAGAGTTACATAACAAGTGAATGGTCCCAGTAAAAGAGTTACGTAACAAGTGAATGGTCCCAGTAAAAGAGTAACGTAACAAGTGAATGGTCCCAGTAAAAGAGTTACGTAACAAGTGAATGGTCTCAATAAAAGAGTTACGTAACATGTGAATGGTCCCAGTAAAAGAGTTACGTAACAAGTGAATGGTCCCAGTAAAAGAGTAACGTAACAAGTGAATGGTCCCAGTAAAAGAGTTACGTAACAAGTGAATGGTCTCAATAAAAGAGTTACGTAACATGTGAATGGTCCCAGTAAAAGAGTTACGTAACAAGTGAATAGTTCCAGTAAAAAGAGTTTCGCAACAAGTGAATGGTCCCGGTAACGTAAGTGGGAATATTTTTTTTTATGTAATTTGCTAAAAAAAACAACCTCGTCCAGTAAATAGCCATTCTACAATTAGATCGTCTGCCAATACATTCCAAGCACTCTGGTTTGAGAGTAAACTGCCATAAATCTGTTTTCTTGTGTATCACGTGCCAGCAGAGCGTGATGGCAGAATAAGTTCCTTACACTCACGTGACAGTCAGCTGGTATTGTTGTTTACGGAAATATTGCCATATGTGTAAATATTTTCCTTTCCACCTCTTTTTAGAACCAATTCAGGTAGATGAGCCAAGGTGAGATCGTTAAAAGTCCATCATGTTTCATTAGGTACAGATGATGTGGGGTGGGGGGGTGGGGGTGAATACATGGCAGGCAGGTGAGACACTGATCCTTGAGATAATAACACTCTGTCAGTGCACTAATGGGAAGTGCACAGCATGTAAGATCTATACATAACAGATAAATGAAAAAGACTATAAATTGTATAGCTACACAAATGTAATAGATCGACACTACTAATACGATGGATGAGACATACATCAGGGCTGGCCCATCAATTTCGTAAACTTGAGGGAGGAGGGCTTTGAAACAGTGTGACGGTTGCTGAAATAGGGGAGGGACTGTGAAACGTTCACCTGATTTCAACAATGTCATGTTTTAAGAAAATGAATACTTTGATACGATGTTTTTTTTTTTTTAACGCCGCCATTGCCAGCATGGTAGGGTGTAGTTTGCCTACCACACCAGCATTGTTGGCGGCGCTGATGCACGTCTGCCATGCCTACAGAGCGGCGGGGTAAGTGTGCCCGCTATCATCTGCAGGGATGGCAGAAAGATGGGTTTTAATCCTTGCCCAAACTGGCCAGACCAGCAGGGTGTGTGTACTGCCGATCGGCCAGAATGGCATGGAACGGGGTTTTTCCTGCCTCTCGGACAGAGGGGAGGGTATAGTGTGCCTGTACCCTCAGCCCGAAATGGCAGGCTGCGCAGGTGTGCTTGAGTGGGACGGAGTTGAAGGGTGTTGTATGCCGACTTTGATACGATGTTGAGTAAACCCGCAACACGAAAGATGATGTAAATAAGGACTTACGACAGGTGTCAATCTTTAATGAAATAAATCCCTGGTGTCTAATATATGAATATGACTTTTTTATATGAATTTTAGTATACAGAGTATTGGTAACTGTACGATATGTATTTAGATGTAAAATGCCCCAACCGTTGTTTTGTAGACTTAGCCAGGCTGATATGAACTTGTTTAACAATTCATTTTGATCCACCCTGAACAACACATTTCTTAAATTAGTTTTATTAATGGCCTTATAGCTATAACAGTCTTCTAATACTGCCAAAGTTGGATTGGCCGTAGATATCTATCCATAATAATTACCTGTCTTACATTTACTGGTAAAATAAACCCATTTATTTACGAGAAAACTATTCAAGCTTATTCGTATACATTTTTTTATTGCTACTTGAATTATCTATATATTCATTTCATTGATGATAAATATTGTTTGTTATTCCGGATATATAGTGGCCGGATAATTGCGAGTATAATAGTTATTAGTTTACTTGACATGTATAATATGCACACTTACATATGTTGAACTTCGCCTAGGAAACCAATCCCCTTCTTTGCTGCAGGACTGCGAATTTCTCTCTCTGCGGCCCTCCAATAGTTCACTTTGAGTACGTCCTTACGTTCCGGCATGTAGCCATACGGGGGCTATGGGGTGCTGAGCCCCCCGTAGTGCATGACCTGAGCCCCCCCCCCCGTGCATGATTTAAGCTTTTTGACAAAATTTTAATAATAACGGCTTTAAAACATCAATCAATTTGTTCAGTATATCAATAATAATAAAAACTTTAAAGTTTATATTTTGGCAATGATTCAGGCTATTTTACTTACATATATAGCTTATCTAATTTTCGGCCATAAAAGATTCAACCTTTTTGAAGTTCACTTTTGGGTATTTTGGGTAGCATTGACATTTGGTGCTGCAACAGCCGTGTGTGAGAACAAGTTTCTCAACCCTCACACGAATGCTCACCCCATATTGCAGATCAATGTTACAAAAGCGTCAAATCAATCTTGTCCTGCTTGTATTTGAAAAAAGATTTAACAGAAAATCTGAATGCTGAAGAATTTTTAGATAAATTCAATGTTAAACCACGACGTTGGCAGATTTTAAACATATCATAATATAAGTTCGCAACCTTGGAATAGTTTTATATAATGATATCTTCTGAGGACAACTAGCAACTTAAATAATTTAGTAAAATAACATTGACTTCTGACTTTATTTAATACATATGCATAATAAAATAATAAAGTACAAACAGGCCCGGTTTAACCACTAGGCAGGACTAGGCGGTCGCCTAGGGCGGCAAAAATTCCGGGGCGGCAGCCGTGGTAGTAAAAGACGTAAAAATAGAAATATTAAAACAATTGAAGTCCTTTAGTAATAAATGGATTGAATAATATTTTAGTGCTAAGAGTTTATTAATATTGAAATTCTTAATATATTTCACTAAATAAAAGGACAAAACGTCATATTAGAAATTAAAATAATCTGGTTTTATAAAAGAAATCAGAAAACAACGCGAATTGTCGAACGTTGTTGAATGCGTTATGCTTTCTATGACGTATTTGGGAATTCCACAAATGCGACACATCTATCTATATTTATAGGATTGCGTCTTGCAGGCTGCTGCTGTTGTCCCGCATGGTTGGGCGATGAAAAATTCTGGCTTCAGCTCGTGATGCTAAGTACTTTTTAATAATTCTAGATTGCACACCAGATGCTGGTCATGTTGAACAAATGACCATGATCATTCGCTTTGTGGATGTGATTTCAAGTGCAGAAAATGACACTGCAGCACCATCTGTAAAGGAAGGAACATTTATTGGGTCTTGTGCCTCTAAAAGAGACAACTGATGCTGGCACGACTGAAAATATTCTTAAGCAGTTAGAAGAGATGTCTTTATCTATCGAAAATTTACGCGGTCAAGGCTATGACAATGGCAGCAATTTGAAGGGAAAAGCCAATGGTGTCCAAAGAAGAATTTTAGATGTCAACCCCCGAGAATTGTTTGTTCCTTGCAGTGCACATACCTTGAATTTGGCTGTAAATGATGCCGCAAAATGTTGCTTAGAAGCAACGATCTTCTTTGATCTAGTGCAACCTGTTTATACATTCTTTTCTGCATCAACTCACCGTTGGGAAGTTTTAACTCGACATGTTTCTAATCTCACTGTTAAACCATTGAGTGAAACAAGATGGGAAAGTCGAATTGATGCTTTAAAACCTTTTCGTTATCAGCTTGGTGATATCTACAATGCTCTGGCAGAAATTGCGGATGACACAAATTTAACAGGAGCATCTGGTAATACATCACGAACAGATGCGCGGGTTATTGCAAAAGCCATTTTTAGTTTTAAGTTTGTCGTTTCTCTGGTTGTGTGGTATGATGTGTTGTTTGAGATCAACATGAGTAGTAAACAACTTCAAAAAAAAAAAAAAAGAATTAGACATGGCGCCTTCAATCATCTGGCTAAAACAAAGAAGTTTCTCGTAAACCACAGAAATGACACAGATTATGAGAAAACACTGGTAGATGCAGCTGAAATCGCAGTCAATTTAGAGATACCAGCACTTTTCGAACCCGAACCAACCCGTATCAGAAGAAAGAAGAAACAATTTCCATATGAAGGAGATGACGACGAACCCATTAATGATCCAAAAGACAAATTCAAAGTAAACTTTTACTTCGCTGTTCTTGACACGGCCATACAATCGGTTGATGAAAGGTTCACTCTGATGCAAAATATTAGTTTGGTGTTTGGTTTCTTGTAGATGTTCATAGTTTACAAAATAAAACTATTAGGGAAACTACGGAACATTGTTTGAATCTTGAGAAAGCTTTGCGACATGGAGACTCCAAAGATATTGACGCATTTGATCTAAGCAGTGAACTGAGAGCCGTTTCAAGACGAGTTTCAAGGTGTGCATCGCCACAGGATGTACTAAACTTTATATTGAAAAATAATCTAACAGATAGTGTGCCCAACACTGTTATAGCTCTCCGAATCCTTTTGACACTTCCAGTTTCTGTGGCCAGTGGTGAGCGAAGCTTCTCAAAACTCAAACTGATAAAGACATATTTGAGGACGTCCATGCTACAAGAAAGACTTGTTGGATTAGCTACTGTGTCAATCGAACATGATATTGCTAGAGACATTGATCTGACGGAACTCGTTTCTACATTTTCTAAAGTAAAAGCGCGAAAAATAAAGTTTTTAAATTTAATTATAGATTTATATTATTGGCCTACGATGGTAGCCTATAGCCATAAAACACAATTATACATGACATTGTAGAGATTCTGTTGCAACTTAAATAGCTATTGAAATAAACGACAGCATAGTTTTCCTTCATGAAATTTATAATATTACTTTAAATATTAATTCTTTTAGTTGCCTTTAGTAGGGGGCGGAGTGCGACAGGTTCGCCTAGGGCGGCAAATACTCTGGCGCCGGCCCTGAGTACAAAGTACGCCTCCGTCTTCGCCCCCACCCCCAAAATTTTCTTCGCCCCCCCCCCAAATCAAATAATCCTGGCAATGGGCCTGCTTATATTGTTATAACTCTATCCTTGCCTTGGGTAGTGTGCGATGAATACGGAATTTCCGTAGACGATCTCACCGTAAAATTTACTATTGAAAATCAGTGACTTTGTGACGTAAGAGCAGCAGCGTAGTGATGAAGAAGCGGGCAGTGTAGAATGGTGGCCATTTTACTTGTTGATTGTAAATATATTATTGAAAGCTATTAAATAACAAAAAAGAAGTGGTTCATTAGTAGCCAAACAAAACCCATTCAAGAGCCACACAGTTTTATCTAATATTTGAGGGTGGGAGATGGGTTCCAGTTGTTGTTATAAACTGTTATACATGGAAGGAGACCTGTTGATTTTGTTGTAGTAGGCAAATAAGATTTCAATGATTACAATTATAACGGGGGTCGAGTGGTGGGGCAGACGGATGGCCTGGGTTCGAACCTTGTTAATTTTCGCAGGTTCTGGTGAAAATTGTTTAAAGTCTTCCAATTTCACTGAATTTGAAAAAAAAGGTACCTAACTTCGGGTAGTTATGGCAGCTGGGCGTTTTCCTAACCACACACAATCAATTTATATATGCCAGGGTTACAGGAACAGATACACAATCAATTTATATATGCCAGGGTTACAGGAACAGATACACAATCCATTTATATATGTCAGGGTTACAGAAACAGATACACAATCAATTTATATATGCCAGGGTTACAGGAACAGATACACAATCAATTTATATATGCCAGGGTTACAGAAACAGATACACAATCCATGTATATATGCCAGGGTTACAGGAACAGATACACAATCCATGTATATATGCCAGGGTTACAGGAACAGATACATTCTACACTTAATCTGCCCCGACAATTTAAGGGAGTTTTTTTTACGAGCTATTAAGGACGTTTTCCAGTTTATTATTTTGTGTATAGTGTGAAAATTAAATGAACAGAAAACATACGGTAGATATATTATTCAACAAGGATCAGCAGACAAACTACCATACATCTAATATAAATAAACATACTAGATATTAAGCCCGACGTTGCCCGGGAAATCTAATTGTAATGTTAAACCCCTTCCTAATCAATTTAATTAATTTAATTAGGTGCTGATTTATGCCACCTTCCTAATGTGCAGAAATGACCTACATTTCATACGTCAAAAGATGTGGCTGCTATAACCAACAAACCATCATCGAGGGAACAATAACCTCCAGTACACCATGTTAACAAACTAAAATAACTGAACATGATTATCAAATGCGCAGCCGATTTACTTGTAATGCGTAGCCGATTTACGTGAAATCAAGTGCAGAATTATTATTTTTGTATTTGCCGTTTCAGAGGATTTTCATTTATAGCGTTTTGCCCTGAATTCTATTTATAGTTAAAATCAAAACAAAGCATAAAAAAATGCAACGTCATAGGTCATAGGTTATTTACGAACGCGCTCGCTAGTGACCTAGTCTGATTAAAATGCTATCCGTTGTAATAAAAACTAAAATAATTGGAATATTATTATTATTATTTAATATTTAGGACTTTTACATTTCATAATAAAAAACCACAGAAACTATTTAAAACTGTAGATTTTTAAAAAGACATATCGAATCGAAGACGCCATTTTGAATTATGTTTTCGTGACCTCGCTAGTCACGTGATTACTTTATCAAATACTATTGTTTTATTTATTTCTGGAGGTCGTTTATTTATAGAATGTATTCCCCACACGCGACCCGGGCAAGCTTACCTGTTTTTTTAAGTAGGATAATGAGTCTTTGTTTTAAAATATACATCTACATCTGGCTACTAAAGGTCAATGCCAACTCAGATATAAACGAATGGATCTTAGTTTCAGTATTTTGTTTCTCTACGCCGGGCAATGAGGGAAAGCTATAAATCAAAATTGTATGATTTTTCAACATTGTATGAAGGAAATATATCAACTGTGTCACTGCCTTGTGTGAAGAAAATAGGCCAAGCGTGTATGGTACCACAACATTGTGAGAAAGATATAAATCAATCTTATATGATATCACAACAATTCTCACTGGACAGAGCCACTAAATGTGTGAACTAACCACCAATTTATCACTGACCGATTGTACCAATTTATGTCTAGTCACTAATCCCATTTTAGGCTACAAGTTTCTCGGACAGAATATTGACCCTTGGTCACTTTGTGGTGATGGATGAGTTTGTTCGAGACAGAGAACAAGAAGGTGACCGAACCGCCCCTCTACATCAGTTCCAGAGTAGCTGGGAATTTATTGGATAATTCAGTACATGGTGTAATGTACTTCCGTTTTAACAGATTTCTTTGTTCACTGCATCAGAGTTGTTTGAATCGCTGTGCTTTTATCTATCTATCTATCTATCTATCTATCTATCTATCTATCTATCTATCTATCTATCTATCTATCTATCTATCTATCTATCTATCTATCTATCTATCTATCTATCTATCTATCTATCTATCTATCTATCTATCTATCTATCTATCTATCTATCTATCTATCTATCTATCTATCTATCTATCTATCAATCTATCTATCTATCTATCTATCTATCTATCTATCTATCTATCTGTTTGTCTGTTTGTCTGTCTGTCATATATATATATATATATATATATATATATATATATATTTATAAATGTATGTTTTGTTTATTTTGTTTTGGTGCCAACACTGCTAGCATTACAGAATGTTGATAGCTCGCTTTGCCAGCCATATCGACGGTGCAAGATGTATGTTAGACACGACTAGATTATGTGAATGTGCCAGCTACATCTGCCAGGAGGGCTGAAAAAAAAAGATTTTAACACTTGCCCAGACTAGCCAGACTACCAGGTTGTGTGCACTGCCGATCGGTTAAGGCTTTTCCCACAGCCACGGACAGAGAGGATGTTTAGCCCTCTTCCAAAAAATGGCAGGCTGCGACAGTTTGCTTGAGTGGAGCAGAGTGGAAGAGTGTTGTGTGCCGATCACATCTATCACCATCGCAAGATGTCAATACCAAGGTCTCGGTAAAACCTCATTGACAACGGTATCACCACTGTCGCAAAATGGGTAATAGTTTTTTTTTAGCCTGGGAGAAGAGAGACATCAACGAACCGCCCAAAGACAGATCATGGTAAATATTTTCGTGATGCTTTTTTTTTGCCGGCCACAACAGCTTCATTGGCGGTTTATGATGCATGTCTGCCATACCTACAGCTGGTGGAGTGAGTGTACCCACTTGTCACGGGTTGTGAGTAATTTGTCGAAACCATTCCCACTTTATTCCAACCCTTGCCTCGCACGGCCACACTCTAATTTATTAATAAATATAAGATATGTATAATAGTATATGTTCCATTCCTCCCAGCCCTCCCTTCCTACCCCATCCCCGTAATTGCGTCATACCACAGGTGCTCGGATGAAAAGCCGCATCCCGACCAGGGAGCCGACGGCATAGAAAAATTGACCGAGAAATGTGAATTCACACCTCTGTTGACCGCTCGGCCCCTGGTCCACGGTGCGGCTATCTACAAAGGGAGAAACCCGCTCAGAAGTTCAGCTACGTTCGGCTTTTGTCGGAAGTTAGTCCCACGCCCTGATTGACAGGGAAAGGGGCGTAGATGAATGAGTGGTCAGGGAGTCACATGTGCAAAAGTATGTGAGTGACGAAAGATAGTTTTTGGCATTTGACTGAGTGGTCTCTTGGGAGACAGTCGATAAAGGAGAGAGAAGAGAGAGAGAGAAGAGAGAGAGAAAACATCCTTCACTTTATTCATTATATATTGGATTATTTTTGCTGCCTTTTTGGATTATCTTTGCTGTAATTTTTAGCAGTCACCAGATCCCTGTTACGGACTGGTGCCTTTGTGTAAATAAAATATATATTGTTGTTGTAACACAAGACATGTCGATTGAATACCTTCCCGTATTGTACGTTTAATTGTTGGTGACACAAATAGAAATACGAGTACCAATTGAGTCAGCCCTCATACTTCTAGACAACTAGCCAAGGATACCCTCATTGGGGTCCTAAACACCACTACATCTAGTGGAATAGTGAAAGAAAAGGATATTAACTCGTGACCAGACTGGCCTGGCCTGCAGGATGTATATTGCTCATCAGCCAGAATGTCAAGTCTAGGTTTTTTTTTCTTCCACCACGGACAGAAGGGGACAATCTAGTGTGCCTATATCATCTGCCACCACGGACAGAAGATGACAGTCTAGTGTGTCTATATCATCTGCTACCACGGACAGAAGATGACAGTCTAGTGTGCCTATATCATCTGCCACCACGGACAGAAGATGACAATCTAGTGTGCCTATATCATCTGCCACCACAGACAGAAGATGACAGTCTAGTGTGCCTATATCATCTGCCACCACAGGCAGACGATGACAGTCTAGTGTGCCTATATCATCTGCTACCACAGACAGAAGGTGACAATCTAGTGTTCCTATATCATCTGCCACCACAGACAGAAGATGAACAAACTTCTAATATTGGGTAATATGTAATTTCTTTAAACTGTTATACATAGGCGGCTGAATTATTATGTGTACATTATTTTTTATGCCTTAATATAATCGTGCTTGTTTTTTCTATTATTTACTGACTTAGTAGAACATTCTTAAATGAAATGTAAAACAGGATTTTGTAACACATGTGCACTAAACCGTTCTTGTGTGCTTTTCTGAAAAAATTAAATAATGTTTCGGTTTTTCCATTTACTTTTCGATTTATGCTCTATTTGTGTGTGTGTGTAATTTCACGTAATTGCATATAACATAAAATCGTACGCAAAAAAAAAAAAAACAGTTAAATGATTAACTTGGGGTGCCACAAGGCATACAGATTTCCCTGGCAACGCCGGGCATTACAGCTAGTATATATATATATATATATATATAGTTTAAAATACCAAAAAAAAAATCTATGGGTGAGAGGGGCGTTGTGTTCTGACTAGTTCCTAGCCTGAACAAATAGACAGCATTTGTCCCTGCCATCGACACAACTGCCACAATTATGTTCATGTCCACAATGATATCAACATCAAAACTTCTATGCAACTGCCACACCTATCTTCATGTAAAACGATGATATCAACCACCTACAGAACTGCCATACCTATCTTCATGTAAAACTGATATCAGCCACCTAAACAACTGACACACTTATTTTCATGTCCACGGTGATATCAACATTAACAATCGCTCCAGCAGAGATTTGTACCAATGTCACGTATAATTTGTTGACAGATTTTTTAAGAATGTAAATGTCCATTCAAACTGATCACGTCCTCGCGTTGGGTCATGCAATGTTAGAAACTTCATTAGGTTTATAGGTAGAGTGCAGAGGGTTCATTTCACTAGGGGGAGAGAACAATACCCCCTCCCCCCCCCCCCCCAGCAATATATGTTCAGCAAATGTCTTTCGCAAATAATTGATCTCCCACTCTACATACTAATTTGTCTTTTTTGCATACCAACAGTAACGTATTTCATACCAACAGTAACGTATTTCATACCAACAGTAACGTATTTCATACCAACACTAACGTATTTCATACCAACAGTAACGCATTTTGTAAAGCAAAACAAATCTAAAAGAATTATTTGTCATTTTTCTGTAATTCTTTTAAGAGGGCAGGGGTTCGAATCTTGTTCCTTTAAACTTTAATTTTTTTATTCCGTTTATCAAATTAATACATTGTATTTTTTGGGTTAACCATTATGTGTAATACTTTCTGTACGTTATTTTGTAACATAATATGCTGGTGATGCTAAATCTTTTTAAATCTTCAAACTTTTAATCGTAAAACCTCACTTGATGAATTCTGTTTGTTGCATCATTAAGGCGTCTGTAGCATCTGAATTATCATATGCATTGAAGACAACAGTGCAAGTTCAACAGCCAGACGCAACTGAAGAAACTATTTCTAATTTGATTGCGGCTGTCACTTCTTCATTTCCTAAATTGGATATTGGAAGGTATGTCTTGACATACGACCTTTCAAATGATTTGAATTTGCTGTTGATCCTTGATTGTTGGACCCCTGATAAAAAGTATGATTTTAGAACTGACAGTGGTGGAAACAGAGGTTTTAGATATGCTTGGTATCAGACTATTTATCGTGGGTTGTATACTCGCAGATGTTAAAAGGTGCCTTTTGCAAATTTTGCGTGTTGTTTCCACAAAAAGTAATTCTAGGAGTTCAGGGGGTCTTTGTCATCAAACCATGTACACAATTCAAAGATTTAAAGCACATGGCACAAAGGCTCTTATTAA
Organism: Bulinus truncatus; assembly: GCA_021962125.1. Classification (NCBI taxonomy): domain Eukaryota; kingdom Metazoa; phylum Mollusca; class Gastropoda; family Planorbidae; genus Bulinus; species Bulinus truncatus. The sequence continues at coordinate 2,141,617 of JAGDYQ010000065.1, read as the reverse complement.
CGATGCAAGCTATTTTGTTGCATTATTGGGAGCCAAAGCAGTTTCTATAGAAGAGCTGTTAAACTCATCATTTTAAAGACAAATTCAAGAAAATTGCAACTAACTGGGTCCCACCATTTCTACAATCCTTTTTTTTTGCGGCATGTATGATTTGACACTTCATGGAAAAGAATCACATTCTGGTAATTTTTAGACCTGTTAGAGTTTCGTGTTGAATGTGGAGATGAAGTTCTAGGTAATCATTTGTCAATTGGTTCTTGTAGTGCTAAGTATATCTCGGCAACTACACAAAACACTATGATCGAAATGTGTGGGTCTCTTTTGTATGAAGACATAGTTCGTGAAGCAAATAATTCAGTTGCAATTTCTATATTTACGTGCCGACGAGACAACATAATTTCAGGCATTGAGCACATATCACTTGGTGTTAGATTTGTCAAAGAAAACCATCATTACTAATTCATTAGAATTTAGATTAGATATGACAAATCTTGTTGGTAAAGGATAAGACAGATGTTCTATAATGGCAAGTAAAGAAGGAGGAGTCCAAGCAATAATTCGAAAAAAGACCCAAAAAAAGCATCATTTGTATTTTGCAGTTCGCATAAACTAAATCTTGTCGTGAACGATTTAAATAATGTAAACGCTGTAAGAAACATAATAGGAAAAAAATAAGTCAATTATAGTGAATATTACGCATTTGACAATTTAATTTAGGAGAGTGAAACCTTGTATGATATATGGAAATATAAAACTAGTAAAGGGGAAAAACAATGACTCTTTGTGAGGTTTTAGATAAAACCAATTTTTCCCCCATGATTAAAATGGAGATCATTGATGTAATATTACCACATGGAGATCATTGATGTAATATTACCACATGGAGATCATTGATGTAATATTACCACTCTGAGATCATTGATGTAATATTACCACTCTGAGATCATTGATGTAATATTACCACTCTGAGATCATTGATGTAATATTACCACATGGAGATCATTGATGTAATATTACCACATGGAGATCATTGATGTAATATTACAGCTCAGAGATCATTGATGTAATATTACCACATGGAGATCATTGATGTAATATTACCACTCTGAGATCATTGATGTAATATTACCACTCAGAGATCATTGATGTAATATTACCACATGGAGATCATTGATGAAACATTACCACTCTGAGATCATTGCTGTAATATTACCACTCAGAGATCATTGATGCAATATTACCACATGGAGATCATTGATGTAATATTACCACTTAGAGGTCATTGATGTAATATTACCAAATGGAGATCATTGATGAAACATTACCACTCAGAGATCATTGATGTAATATTACCACATGAGGATCATTGATGTAATATTACCACATGGAGATCATTGATGTAATATTACCACTCAGAGATCATTGATGTAATATTACCACATGGAGATCATCCTGCATTACCACACGTAAATGGTTCAGGACACTGTCACATTTTTCGACAGATCCTACATCTAAATAGGTCAAACTTGGATAAGTCGATAGGCGATGTAGGAATAAACCAATATGAATCAAGTTATCAAGTTATCCGATATGGGTTGTATTAAACGACGATGGTTTCATGTAATGTTTGGACATGGCAGATTTATTATTTTAACCAGTTATAATGGTTGGGACGGATGGCCGAGTTGTGTAGATACTCGACTGTCGACCTGAGAGTCCTGGGTTTTATCCTCGGTGAGGCCCATGGGATTTTTTTCAGGTGAAATTTGGTGCAAACTCGTCCCACAAGTTCACCCAGCTTTAAATGGGTACCCACTTTAAGTTGGGGAAGTAAAGGCGGCTGGGCGTTGTGCTAACCACACAATCCCTTCATATGCCGAGGTTATGGAAACAGATGAATTATACACTTCATCTGCCCCGATGGCCCGATAAGGCTAAGGGAACTTTACTTTACAGTTATAAGGAATTATCTTGGGTTAGATTGAACGACTGTGTTAAATATTGTTGCCTCATTGTCAACATTGATTCACTTGGTGGCATTCATTGAAACTGGATCTCAGCACATTTAAATTATTGTGAGCATGGTGGAATTTGTCATCATTGTAGAATTTATTACAATGGTGGAATTTATCATTATATTGGAATTTAACATCTTGGTGTAATTTATCATCATGGTGCAATTTATCAACATTGTTGACTTAATCATCATGGTGCAATTTATCATCATGGAAGAATTTATCATCATGGTGCAATTAATCATCATTGTTGATTTAATCATCATGGTGCAATTTATCATTATGTTGAAATTTATCATCTTGGTGGAATTTATCATCGTGGTGGAATTTATCCACATCGTGCAAAGTATCATTATGTTGGAATTTATCATCGTGGTGGTATTTATCATCGTGATGCAATTAATCATCATTGTGAACTTAATCATTATGTTATGTTGGAATTTTTCATCATGGCGCAATTTATCATTATGTTGGAATTTATCATCTTGGTGGAATTTATCATCGTGGTGGTATATATCCTCATCGTGCAATGTATCATTATGTTGAAACTTATCATCGTGGTGGTATTTATCCTCATCGTGCAATGTATCATTATGTTGGAATTTATCATCGTGGTGGTATTTATCCTCATCGTGCAATGTATCATTATGTTGGAATGTATCATCATGGTGAGACTTATTAGGCTTCTTGTAACACTTTGTTGTTTATAATTGCCAGGAGTTAATGCAGATCGGACTTGCCCTGAAGTTTATTGGATGGAGGTTTTTAGTGCGTTGGATGGTCTTTTTTTTTATTGTGATTATAATAACATTGAAATTGCTAATCGGGTGTTTTTTTTCATGAAATCATTTCTTCAATTCAAAGTTTTAAAGATAGGGGATTATCTAATCATCCAATCATCTCGCATGAAAACATGAGATGTAAAAAATTTAAAAATCCTTTACGTTGTTTTTTTTTGTTGGGTTTGGTGTCATTCATTTCTTTCTGGAAATTCTTCAGACGCAGAGCAGTACGTAGACTCCACACAGTTGAATGCAAACAGTCTCAACTCTGTCTTATAGTTCTTTACCAATATATTCAATGTGTGACCATGGACGTATTTATGGAGATGGGGGGGGGGTACATTGAAAAACATGGACACATATCAAACATAAATAAGAATTATATCTGCAAGTATAGCTTATTACATTATTGTAATTTTCAAAAGAATGGTTTCAGTATCAAACAGTTACTATAGTAAGAAAATAGAGTATACAATTATAAATTGCACTGATATAGCAGTAATATTGTAATTTTAAACCATTTATTCCGGAACAAACATTGTAAACGTTTCGGTATTTGTCCATATCGATTAATAACATTTTCTTTAATTTTTAATGCTCTATTGTCCCCGTTTTGTCTGTCTGTCCGTCATCACCCTAGATCTCAACAACCATAAGTCTTAGACCCATGATGTATATATCATTTTGTTGGTCTTGGCCTGCCATGTGTGCATCAAAAGTCCATTTCGCGATCTAACCTCCGAGGGCCGAAAAAGGGGGCTTATTAAGTACTCTGAGTGGTAAGGTTTCATCAATGATCTCCATGTGGTAATATTACATCAATGATCTCTGAGTGGTAATATTACATCAATGATCTCTGAGTGGTAATATTACATCAATGATCTCTGAGTGGTAATATTACATCAATGATCTCTGAGTGGTAATATTACATCAATGATCTTCATGTGGTAATATTACATCAATGATCTCTGAGTGGAAATATTACATCAATGATCTCTGAGTGGTAATATTACATAAATGATCTCTGTGTTGCAACATTACATCGATGATCTTTGAGTGGTAACATAACATCAATATATGTTTATCACTGAATAACTGATGATTTCACCATAATGATGAAATGATTCATCAACACGATGTCAGTGGTAACTATTGCGAGATCTATTTCCCTTATTGTTTTCTTTACATCATCATCCGTACAGATACAACATGTCCCGTGAGGCACTAGGTAGGCATTGGGAATATGTCGTCACTTGGGACTCACAACCCTATGGACCCTCTGGTGTTGACGACTTTAACAATTTTGACTATTAGCCCGACTCTGAATTCCAGCAAGTTTTTCTCATGTATTTAATAATAAAGTAACTCTTATGGTATCAGGTATCGTAGAAAAAAATGGAAATAACCGGACAAACAATTATAATGTAAAAAAAATTGTGAAACAAAAAATTCCAAGTTTAAACTAATAATAAGGTCACAATAACATTTTGGCCTACAGTTTTTGACATGATGCAAGCCAAATATCTCTTTCTTAAACTTGGTGTGAGAGTTTGAAATCGTTAATTTATTGCCTCTGTTTTTTTTTGTTGATTGTTTCTCTTTCGAAGCTTCAGTTTTTAATGTTTGTGGTGTTGTATTGTTTCTGTGTTTATTGTTTTGTTGTCATTGCTATTACTGTTTAAAAAGAAAACGAATATTAAGTGGGGATGATAGGAAAATGCCGCGGTAAAACAGAAACAAACAAAATGTTAAACGCAATGAATTGTTTGACACGTGATGGGATTGCTTTCAGCGATTTATTTTTTGGCCCATTTGCTAACTTTGAGGAGTGGCTTTGATTTGTCTTTGTGAATAAAGCTCAAGTCAGTGTGAAGTTATTTTCGTATGCCAGTTAAAATGTTGGATGATCTCCCCTTTAATGTAACGCAAGGGAAAACTGCGGATTAGCTCTAAGACGGAATTGTATAAGCACATAGAAATCACATAATGGCTTGTGCTTCACACTTGACCGAAACATGTCTATCTATCTATCTATCTATCTATCTATCTATCTATCTATCTATCTATCTATCTATCTATCTATCTATCTATCTATCTATCTATCTATCTATCTATCTATCTATCTATCTATCTATCTATCTATCTATCTATCTATCTATCTATCTATCTATCTATCTATCTATCTATCTATCTATCTATCTATCTATCTATCTATCTATCTATCTATCTATCTATCTATCTATCTATCTATCTATTTAATTATGGGAACAGTGGATTTAGCAAAACAATGAAAACTGATTCAAAACATCCCGCAATGAATTTGAAGTTTTGTTTTTTAAAATATTGTTTTTCACTAGGAATTATGGAAGTACATGAAGACAATGGGAGTTCCATGAAGACAATGGGAGGTACATGAAGACAATGGGAGGTACATGAAGACAATGGGAGGTACATGAAGACAGTGGGAGGTACATGAAGACAATGGGGTTAACCAAAGAGAATTCTTTCAAAACAACCCGTTTATAAAAAGAAATGTAGTGATCAATGAAATTTGCAACATTTAGTTTACTAAATGTAATATTTGTAGTCTATTCCGCATTGACTTTGTCCACTTTATCAGGCTTTTCTACTAGTTGACCCATGTGAGACCAAGAACAAAAATGCGAAGGTTTAATAAAAGTACAATCCGGCAATTTGTTTCCCCATGTTTATTTCATTTGTCCAGGATGACGAAAAAAAAATAAACCAAACATTTTTTCTTGAATGTATTCCAGCTCACGAAACAAGTCGGCACTTGAAAACAAAGCGCATCAATAATATCATTAACTTTATTGCTCGATTGAATTCTGATAGTTTCTCACGTACAAATTGTTGACTGTTTTCTGCCGCAGACCTTGACAGACATTCTGAGATCGATGGCCCTGTTTTTGACATGCCCGTTGATGAGTTTCTCAAACATGAACTTATAAATAATGCTACAGAAAAAAAAAAAACATAACCTTTTGAAAAAAAAACTTGCCATTTTCTACTGGCATTAAAAAAGAATGACTACAGTGGCTAAATTGACCGTGTAAATTGGACTGGATGCATCAATTAAATTTCGTGCGAAGAAGTTAATGAGCTGTGAGAAATGCGGCACAATATAGCGGATCTTCATCATAGATACAGCGACGTGTCGGTGACTCGCTGGTGAAAGAGAAGGTTAGGGGTTCAAATTCTAGTGACGGAAGCTGACCTATTTCCACCAAGGTTCTCTCATAGCCATTGCAGCCTCGACATGGGGATTGGGTCGTAGAAAGGGGGTCAACAATATGTGTTATATCAGTGGTCACTAGTTGGATATTGGATGATTTGAAGATCGACTTCCCATCTTTACAGTGTCATCACAGGAAAATTGCACTTGATAGCCATTATAACTGATGTACATATTTCATGAACAACTTATACATGTTTTGTATTTCTATATATACAAATTGTGAACATGTAACCGTTCTTTGGAGAGGAAAGTCACCCACATCAATAAATAACTAACAGTGTCTTACTTAGTTGTAATGTTCTTAACTAACTAGTTACTTATGTATCAAACAATTGCACTGTAATGTCTAAAGTAAAGTTCCCTTAGCCCTACTCGGTCACTGGGGCCGATGAGATGTATAATTCATCTGTTTTTATAACCTCGGCTTATGAAGGGATTGTGTGGTTAGCACAACGCCCAGCCGCCTTTACTTCCCCAACTTACGTTAGGTACCCATTTAAAGCTAGGTGGACTTGTGGGACGACTTTGCACCAAATATCACCTGGAAAAATTCCATGGTTCTCACCGAGGATCGAACCCATGACTCTCGGACGACCGTCGAGTATCTACACCACTCGGCCATCCGTAATTAGTTTGTACCATTGGCATACCTCAAACAATGAATAACGTGTTGTAGTAAAGTACATGTAACATACGTCATATTAATACTATGAACAGACGGATTTTTTGAAACAACTGACAGAACAAGCATTATTGAAACAACTGACAGAACAAGTATTTATTGAAACAACTGTCAGACAGCACGAGTATTTATTGAAACAACTGACAGAACAAGTTTTTATTGAAACAACTGACAGAACAAGTTTTTATTGAAACAACTGACAGAACGAGAATTAGAATCAGTTTTTTTACGCATCCTACCAAGACTTTGCTTCCTGTTTTCAACTCCACGCATTGTTTGTTTATTGGCTAGTGACACGGATAGTCATACTTTCATGGCCCGAGGTCAGTTCTGCCAGGTCTGTTGTTGTTGCAGCGAGTCCGTTTTTGGCACATCCATAACATGTGTAACTCATTCAACTGGGTCAGTACACTCTTTGTTTCATCTGGACCAATATAATCAGTAAATTGTAACTACTTACACTGTACTGTGAATAAATCGTGTATTATTAAACTAACGAGGTCATATGAGTGCCTACATTAGAGAAAGTTTAAACTGAGTTCACAATAGACGGCTATTTTATGTACTCGGAAAGTATGTAGACGGAAAGTTTGTGATTTATAAAAATAGGGTTTGTTTGTATTCTGTTTCTGTTTTCTCCTCCCTTCCTTTTCCGTTTACTTTCTCCTCCTCCTCCCCTGTACTGTATTATCTCTCGACGTTGATTACGTCAAACTAAAAAAAGAGTTTTTTCAAGTACAATATGGACCCTATCAATACATGTATTTGTCAGTAAAGGGTTCAAACCTAATTTGTGTTAGTGGTACTTATGTTGAGGACTTAATCCTATCACACCGGCCTTGTTCAGTATACTCCTATCTCGGGGATGTCCGTCTATTTATAGAAATTTGGATGACTTAGTCTAAGATTAATTGTATTTATTATTGATGAAGTAATTGTACACATTGTTTAAATGTAATGAGCAAGTCGTCAAGAACCCACAAGACCAGTTTAAATGACGTAATGAGCAAGTCGTCAAGAACCCACAAGACCAGTTTAAATGACGTGATGAACAAGTCACCAAGAACCCACAAGAGCAGTTTTGATTTGGTCCAAGATTAGACCACGAAGTACCTTCAATGGAATCGACTCCGAAGATGTCTGCACTGTTAAGTGAGTGAGTGGGAGGGAGGGAGGGAGGGGAGTAAACAGAAAAGAAGCATCACCGAATGAGATCAACTAGTGTGGGAAACATCTTGTAAAATAGATTGCTCCGTCCCTTGTGGCATAACAGACTCCCCGTAGCCCCCAATCCAACAAGATAAGGGGAAACTCCACCACGTCATTCAGATGGGGGTGTGCGGGGTGTGGTTCGGGGTATTGTGCGACTTACGGTGCCGTATCTCATTTTGTTGTCTGTACATGAAGCAGTTGGAAAAGAGTTTAGAAACTCATTAACTTGTTCTGGTCTATTTGTGTCTAGCAAAACCATTCATTGCGTTGTTTACTTTCCATTACGGTTTTTTACTTTTCGTCAAGCTGTTTGTAAGTTGTTGAAATAGATCGCACATATTTCTGAATGGCGGATCCTAATTTGAAAATGAAATAATAAAGAACGAAATTCAAGGTTTTTGTGTTATTTTATTTTGTCAAGACTCGATTAAAAGTTTAAACTGTTGCAGTAACAGTGGATACAATTACGTTGTTTATTTTTATATTGTACCATTGAGATATTGTACACGTTTGTTGACATAGTACCATTGAGATATTGTACAAGTTTGTTGACATAGTACCATTGAGATATTGTACAGATTTGTTGACATAGTACCATTGAGATATTGTACAGATTTGTTGACATTGTACCACTGAGTTATTGTACATGTTTGTTGACATTTTACTATTGAGCTATTGTACAGGTGTGTTAAGATTGTACCATTTAGATATTGTACATGTTTGTTGACATTGTACCATTGAGATATTGTACAGATTTGTTGACATTGTACCACTGAGTTATTGTACATGTTTGTTGACATTGTACCATTGATATATTGTACAGGTTTGTTGACATTGTACCATTGAGATATTGTACGGGTTTGTTGACATTGTACCATTGAGATATTGTACAAGTTTGTTGACATTGTACCATTGAGATATTGTACAAGTTTGTTAACATTGTACCATTGAGATATTGTACGGGTTTGTTGACATTGTACCATTGAGATATTGTACAAGTTTGTTGACATTGTACCACTGAGTTATTTCACATGTTTGTTGACATTGTACCACTGAGTTATTGTACATGTTTGTTGACATTGTACCATAAATACTTAATTGCAATAAAGACATAAATGATTCTTTAAAAAAATTGTTAAATCCTTTGAGAATAAAAGGTTTTGAATAATGAAGGTAAAAATAAGAAAGCTTACATGAATAACAACAAAAGTACACAGAACAGGTGACCTTGAGCCAGTTTTATTTTCTATCAGTTTTTCTTCCCCCTCGACCAACACCATCATATTCTCCAATAGTTCTGTCCAGTGAGATGTTACTGAAAAACTTAAAGAGATAACTCTGCCACAATGTTACATGGACACTTGGGAATAAAAACTGACAGAGACTAAACACATTTGCTCAGTAACGCATTTACTCAAGTCCAAATATCGTCCGACTAGACTGGCACAAGTGAAAATATCGTCAAACTAAACTGGCACAAGTGAAAATATCGTCCAACTAGACTAGCACAAGTGAAAATAACATCCAACTAAACTGGCACAAGTCAAAATATCATCCAACTAAACTGGCACAAGTCAAAATATCGCCCAACTAAACTGGCACAAGTCAAAATATCATCCAACTAAACTGGCACAAGTCAAAATATCGCCCAACTAAACTGGCACAAGTCAAAATATCATCCAACTGAATTGGTATGTGTCTATGATTATCATCCAACCAAAAATAGAGACAAGACACGTACATATTCAAAGACATATAAACATATCATATGACCAAACAGATACAAATCTACAGAATGTCATTAATCAAACAAATATAAGCCTTTAAATAAATCATCCAACTCATCCCCATTCCCTGTGCTAACATTCATTGTATGGGGATATTATTATACCAGAGACGACAGCTGTGCTAACATTCATTGTATGGTGATGTTATTATATCAGAGACGACAGCTGTGCTAACATTCATTGTATGGTGATGTTATTATACCAGAGACGACAGCTGTGCTAACATTCATTGTATGGTGATGTTATTATACCAGAGACGACAGCGTTCGAACTTCTGAGCGTTGTAATATGTGTCATGTTATTGCCATCACAAAATTGATCTTTCTTGTGTTTGTTCATTCGGTCGTATAAACATTATTATTGATCATCAATATTGTCATCAATGAAACACTAAGATCAGCAATATACTATAGATCTATTGACACATAACAATTTAAAAAAAATCTTTTAGATTCGTGAAATAGAAGGTCAGAAACAAAAGAATAGGCAGCATGGTTACAACATGAATATGTCTTTAGTTTCGCTTCAACTTCTGTGGAAGGTGTTGAGGGGACATATGTGACAGTGACTAGTAGTTCATTGACATGGTAGAAACAAATTTTGTGACAATGTCATAATTTTAACAGATTCTGTCACTATTACAGTTCCAATATAAACTATTGATTCCATTCCTGATTATGATTTAAACAACTATTAGACTGTAAGGAGGCTAAAAATATGTCAGTCTGGGGTACAATGAATCGGATATGAAGTCGGAAAGAAGGTCTTGATTCTCCTATTTCGATAATTTATTGTTCGATTTTTCAGATTTTCGATTCTAATCATCGTCCAATCACTGTAAAAACGCTTATAATGAGGAACTAAAAGAATGACTCGTCATATAGTGCAACAATTTAATAACGTTTTAGTGACGCTAATCGATAAAAACTCCAACAAAATCATAAAATAATAACAACAACAACAACATGAAATTCATTGATCAATCGGCTTTATAAATCTATGGACCAATCAGAGTACTAGAAAATCATTCCATAGTTACATCAAAGTTCAATGAAATCATTATCTCAATATATTCAGAACGTCAACAATGACTCGTTTGTTTCGCCAAGTAAAAAAAAACAACAGAATATGACATTGATCTTAACACGACACTACAAAACAAATCCAAAGTTCCATATTTTATGGAACGTGTGCATTTATAGTTTATCCATAAGGCCAAATGGAAATAATGACAATAATACTCCAAATAAAATTGCTTCATTGATTTGAAAAGCTAACAATCGACATTTTTTGACACTTCGTCAGAAACAATTTGAAGAATTGCGGAAATACCAGACATAAATCTAACAATATGTCCGCCACTTTCAAGCGATGTTGAGATTTTCTATTTGTGGACAGTTGGATTTATATAGAATTTCTGAATTGTAGATTCAATGTGTTTAAGTTAACAAAAAGGTTTTACTCAAGACAAAGCAGTGATTGTAGGTAAACGCTGCTTAGAATTGTGTGTTGAACACAAAATATAAAAAAATACTTATCTCACTGAAATCAGTTAGGAACAATGCGCTCACTTAAATAAATGATTAAACTCATCATTTAATTTTTTAGTAATCGGATATAAATAACCAGAGCCACGCCTACCCTACCTGTCGCATACCCTATATGTCGCCTACCTGTCGCATACCCTATATGTCGTCTACCTGTCGCATATACTATATGTCGCCTACCTGTCGCATACCCTATATGTCGCATACCTGTCGCATACCCTATATGTCGTCTACCTGTCGCATACCCTATATGTCACCTATCTGTCGCATATACTATATGTCGCCTACCTGTCGCATACCCTATATGTCGCCTACCTGCCGTATACCCACACACCAATCACAGCGCGGCCGTTTCAATAACATGATTTGAGAAACCTAAATAATTCACGGGACTAGATATATTGTATTTCTTGTTTGTTACAATATCTGAACTATGTCTCCAGTTGATGTAAAATTTATTAATTAAGAAGCAATTGTTTATGAAACATCGAATGCTTGTTAATTGATCTTTTTAAATAAATAATATGTAAGTTTTGTTCAGCTACTCGCTATAAAAAAAAAAGACCTCATAAATCCAACATTTACCAACATCAGTCTGTCAGTCTATTTGTTCTATCACTACAGCTAACACATTCCAATCTATTATTGGTTGTGCCATGACATTCATCATCAACATTTGCTCCATTCCATCAGTCATCACATATAACATTTAAATCTTTTCTTTGGAGGATAGCTAATTGGAGACATTAGTAGCTTGGTGGGATTGCAGCCAATTGTAGACATTAGTAGCTTGGTGGGATTGCAGCCAATTGGAGACATTAGTAGCTTGGTGGGATTGCGGCCAATTGGAGACATTAGTAGCTTGGTGGGATTACAGCCAATAGGAGACATTAGTAGCTTGGTGGGATTGCAGCCAATTGGAGACATTAGTAGCTTGGTGGGATTACAGCCAATAGGAGACATTAGTAGCTTGGTGGGATTGCAGCCTATTGGAGACATTAGTAGCTTGGTGGGATTGCAGCCAATTGGAGACATTAGTAGCTTGGTGGGATTACAGCCAATAGGAGACATTAGTAGCTTGGTGGGATTGCAGCCAATAGGAGACATTAGTAGCTTGGTGGGATTACAGCCAATAGGAGACATTAGTAGCTTGGTGGGATTGCAGCCAATTGGAGACATTAGTAGCTTGGTGGGATTGCGGCCAATTGGAGACATTAGTAGCTTGGTGGGATTGCGGCCACTTCATGAGAATGTAAATTACTTTTTGATTAAACAAAAGAATATTCGGAAAAAGGGAGGGTGGGGGGTAGTTATACAATAAAAGTAAAAATTTAAATTTCCTTTTTAAGTCTATAAAGATCATGCTAGTCATTTGTTTCTGTGGGCCAATGTTTCCCAATCTGCAAACAGACATGGGGAGAATTGAAAGAGGCCTCCCAAAACAGAGTGCGCTGGAGATTGGTTGCAGAGGCCCTTTGCTCCTCAAGGCATTAAGTCAAGTAAGTCAGTGTTTCCCAATCTGTGGTACGCTTACCCCAGAGTGAACGCGTAGAGTTTGGCGGGGATACGTACACCATGAGCTAAGAACATCGGGTAAATAGACACGGCTAAAGTGAAAGCAATGAAATGAATGGGAACCAATGACTGTAAAAACAATATGCAAGCTTTTTTTTTAACTAGGGTACACATATATTGAAAGTTTGGGAAACACTGCTGTAGGATATTCGATGGGCTCTAGTACAATGGAACATCACCTTCTACTTCCCACAACAAATGTCTGTGACCCATTTGTAAGACTGAGGGCTGTCACTCGTCCTGGAGAAAAGTCTTGGCACTCACAAAGGTTATCAACCGAGCGTTCTACCACACCGCCACACTTCAAGCGTTCTACCACACCGCCACACTTCAATCGTTCTACCACATTGCCACACTTCAAGCGTTCTACCACATTGCCACACTTCAATCGTTCTACCACACCGCCACACTTCAATCGTTCTACCACACTGCCACACTTCAAGCGTTCTACCACACCGCCACACTTTAATCGTTCTACCACACTGCCACACTTCAATCGTTCTACCACACTGCCACACTTCAAGCGTTCTACCACACTTCAATCGTTCTACCACACCGCCACACGTCAATCGTTCTACCACACTTCAATCGTTCTACCACCTTGCCACTGCAACACTTCAATAATAAAGTATCTGGAACTTTAGTTATAACTCAATCATGGCGACCTGATTTTGACATAATGAGCCCATGTGAAATGTGAGATTTTTATCAGATGCACCCTAAAGTGAGGAGTACGTTAAATGACTGAACGCAACTGGTGTGAGTCACAACTGTGATAGCTGGTCACCGACGTACTGTCAACTGTTTCCACTAGTGACTACTAGCTCAATGTGGGATCAATATCTCTTCCACACGGAAAAATCAAAAAATGATGAGGGGAGGAAATGGTCGTGAGATTGTGAGTCCAGTCAGATTGGGGAATACTTTAGGGTTCCAGTCTCAGTTCACTAATTAGCTGTGATATTTTACTTCCTGTTGATGTGGCAATCCGGGGGTCTCGTGTAGAGCCACTCCCACTCTTGGGTTATTCTAGGTTGTACTGTGGGGATGAAACTATTTATCGTAGACTACATTCACGGTCCACAAAGAAAAGATACTGTGTGTTTATTAAATGTACACTCTGACGGTACAGAAATGAAAGATAATGTGTTTTTATTAAATGTGCACTCTGACGGTACAGAAATGAAAGATACTGTGTTTTTATTAAATGTGCACACTGACGGTACAGAAATGAAAGATACTGTGTTTTTATTAAATGTGCACTCTGACGGTACAGAAATGAAAGATACTGTGTTTTTATTAAATGTACACTCTGACGGTACAGAAATGAAAGATGCTGTGTGTTTATTAAATGTACACTCTGACGGTACAGAAATGAAAGATGCTGTGTGTTTATTAAATGTACACTCTGACGGTACAGAAATGAAAGATGCTGTGTGTTTATTAAATGTACACTCTGACGGTACAGAAATGAAAGATGCTGTGTGTTTATTAAATGTACACTCTGACGGTACAGAAATGAAAGATGCTGTGTGTTTATTAAATGTACACTCTGACGGTACAGAAATGAAAGATTCAATGTATATATTGAGTGAAACTCGTTGATGGCTTTTAGTAAAAAGCACGCATGTCGTCCTGAACCCCTCGGAAACGATGTGATTTTTTTGTCCATGAACCAGCCAGCTTCAAATGGTTAGTTGATGTTTCATATGGGTAGCTGATATTAACTTTGGGTTGCAGACATTAGCTGTGAGTATCTGATATTAACTGTGAGTATCTGATATTAGCTGTGAGTATCTGATATTAGCTGTGAGTATCTGATATTATCAACTAATTATTGAATCAGTAAAAGGATAATGTAATTTAACACGAAGGTCAGTAGTCTCTCAATGCTGCTATATTCAATAAACGCTGTTATTGATTCATTTGGATCTTCGCTGAGAAATCACACAAACCTGATAGCAAGTTATGTATGCAAATATCGCCCCCCAGCATGAGGAAAGTAAATAATATTATTTTGAAAAGGATCTATTCAGGCAGCGTGTGCAAATAAACTATCAACAACTTTTTTATGGATAGATTATTTTATTTCTTCCCAGGGTGGCTGTAAAACATTGATCTAAAGAGGGAATCACTCGTAAAACCGTTAAGAACACGGCTTAGTGGACATCTTTGGTCAATTATTGTTCTAATGATTTGTTTACTGTCTCCATGGCAGGAGAGCTCTATTTATTAATTTTCTCAACGGCTCAGTGGAAATTAATAAAAACAACGTTTGATTTTTTTTTTCTAAATTTTTTTTTTTTTTCAAATATTTTTATGGCGTCTTCATAGTATTTCAACGCTCTAGATGCTAACCGGTCTATTGTTTCCTGTGTATTTAATTCATAACAACTATACATGAGCTTTCTTTTAAATTCAGTTTTATGTCCTAACTTCATTATTGTCATTTACTCTCTGCTCATTATTGAAGTACTTGTTCATATATAAATTGTATCATTAGACGACTTTTACTTTTACACAAACACAAACACACACACACACACACACACACACATATATATATATATATATATATATATATATATATATATATATATATTGGGTGCATCATCACAATAGAGGAAAAAATTGATTGTTTGTTTTTTAGCTGTCTATGTTTCTGATTTGTTCTAATATCATTAATAATAACTTGTGTAAAATATTTTTCAAATCAGAGTTGATTTAGAGGTCCCCCCCCCGGCCCAAGAAATCACAAAACATGACATGTAAAGAAAAAAAAAGTTTATTCTAGTGCGGTACCACAGATGCCTATTCAGGGCACGGATTGCTGACTTGGATATGTCTCTGTTGACATCGTTGTAATCCAAAAGTCGCTTGTAGAGCTGTAGATCATTCCATGGTGCATCCACACTCTTTTTGCAAGTGAGCCACCACACGACATAAACATGTGTTACAAATGTAGCAAATGCACGAATCTTTGGCACTTGATCACGTGTGGTAATAGTACCTGGAGGCAATAGTTGAATTTGTTTCTCACACAGTGCAATCTTGAGGCAATATATCAGCTTTGCCATCCATCGTGTTTTGTGCAGGGCACCTGGTCTTTTAAAGTTAACCTCCTTATTCAGGTAAACAAGGGACAGCTTAAGGAATTCGTGGTAGTCGTCTCGCAAGAATTCGGTTTGTTTACTAGAGTTGGCATGTGCAATTACCGCATCTCTCATTATCGTCAGTCGCTCTTGAACCTTCAGATCAGCTAACGTAAACGAACTACAAACGTGAGACCAATCATGTGCCACCAACTCCCAATTACTTCGCAGCTTGGTAAACAAAGTTATATCCGGGGATTTGGAAACTTCTATTTTCATGTCTGCAAACACATGCGAGAGGATAACTTCACCAATGTGATGGCGACCACCTGACCACAGAAGAGCACGTTGCAGCATATTTTGTATGGCAATGCAGGCAGCAGTCCGATGACCAGTGTTTGATCTTGTGTCGAATGTCATATTAACGATACAATCATTACAATGCCACTCTGTCATTAGCTTCATGGTTAATTCTGCAATTATTTCACCAACGGGTTTCTTTGTTGCCTTGGCATAATTTGGCACTCCTAGAAGTTTCAATTACTTTGCATCACCGACAACAACTGTTATGCGTTCTTCAGTGACACGATGATTTTTTAGAGAAGGTGTCAGTTTGCCATCCCAGTGGAAAGTGCAGAGTTTGGGTGGTTCCCAGGAGTCGTGGATCTTTGTAGATATCTCATTTACAACTTAGCGACGTGAACGATTTGCAGTGGCATAGGGAGAAGCCACCATTGATACATCACCCCCAGACTCGCTAATAAGGCCCTGTGTGAAAGCTGCCTGCTGTGTTGGTGTGATCTTTAATCTTGTCGCTAGTGACACAAGATTTGGTCGGCTTAAAACATCTGGAGGTACAAATACCAAAGCTCCTGTTGGCTTTCTTCGCTTTTGCAATGGCATTATATCATCCAAACAGTTATCAACAAACTCCATATTATCTTCAGATTTAGAAGTAGAATCATCGGATTCGTCACTGCTACCCTCGCTGGAATGCACTGATATCGTTGAACATGCTGCATTTTCCTCTCTTGCGCGTTTCTGACGTTCCAATGTTGCGACATCTCGTAAATGTCGTCGAGCGACTTTTTTTGCAAGTGTTTTGTCAAATGATCCAAAGCTGGAAGACCTGTCTCCTTTCATATACCTCAAGAATGCTAGATCTTCTGCATTCTTGATAATAGTCTCGAAATTTGGTGGCCACAGTTGAAAAGTTGTTGCCAACATATATTTCATTTGTTCCAGTTTACGTTTGGTGGCTGGTGTGTTTCGGCGACTTTTATCAATTGAACGAATTTTATTGTATTCATCAAGAAGCTGAACAATCTTCTCACAAGCTCTCCTCTCTGTCACCATTGGAATGTTTGCTTTTTCGTAGAAAGCAGTAACTTGATTCAGCACAATTCTGGCAGTTGTAAATCGAGAAGGTGCACCAAGAGAACCTGGACGCTCATTGTGTGCTACTACATTGCAGTAATACATCATGCACCTCAAAACTTGTAAACAAGTTGGTAGTCGAAGAATTCCAGTAATTATAGCATCATCAACACAGATTGCAGGGCCAATGCCAAACAATTCAGTTTTCAGAAGAGTTTGTGGTTTCTTTGTTCGCGAGGCAGGAGACGCAGTAATAATTGGATATGCAACTGTTGAAGTGATGCCAGGGTCAGCCAGCATTTCCTTAGAAGGTGTAAACATTTTATTTTTGTTTTTCATATCATTTCCATGTTCTGATTTTATAGGTCGTGTGTATCAGAAATTAAAATAATATAAATAAAGAAATTAAAATGCTTACCTTGGTCATCAATATGCGTTAAGGCAAAGTGTTGTTTTTGCTAATAAAATGCGAATTTTAAATTTTATTTCTAGCACAACTGCTTATCAAAATCAATCATAGCTACCAAACATTATAAAACCAAAGACTATAAAACAATTTATGTAGCGCTTCACTTTTTGTATGTAAGTCTGTAAGACTTTACAAGAAGGATGGTTTTATCTAGTTTTCGCTTAATTATGCAAACTTTGCTGAAGTCCGGGGAACCTCTAAATATTGTCAAATATTTTTTATTTTTTTACACAATGCTTTTTTTGATCAATGGAACAAATTTAAATAGCAGACAGATCAATTATTAAAAATTGTTTTTGGTGATGCACCCTAATATATATATATATTTCTTAGAACAGCTTTATTTGTTCAATATTTATGTTCCACATTGGCGATTACCAATTTATTTGTTACAACATATTAGACAATGTCTGCTTGATCGATAAGGACCTATATTATTGATCTATTTGGGCTTATATTATAAATCTATTAGAACCTATATTATTGACAAATAAGGGCATATAATTCATCAACCTATTTCTTTTAACCAATTACTTATATATATTTCAATACTACTATCGATATTAAGATATTAAGCCCGGCGTTGCCCGGGAAATCTAGGTGTAATGTTAAACCCCTTCCTAATCAATTTAATTAATTTAATTAGGTGCTGATTTATGCCACCTTCATAATGTGCAGAAATGACCTACATTTCATACGTCAAAAGATGTGGCTGCCATAACCAACAAACCATCATCGAAAAGTAATCCATCGAGGGAACAATAACCTCCAGTACACAATGTTAACAAACTATAATAACTGAGCATGAT
This sequence comes from Bulinus truncatus, assembly GCA_021962125.1. NCBI lineage: Eukaryota > Metazoa > Mollusca > Gastropoda > Planorbidae > Bulinus > Bulinus truncatus. The sequence continues at coordinate 2,123,014 of JAGDYQ010000065.1, read as the reverse complement.
TATCAAATGCGCAGCCGATTTACGTGAAATCAAGTGCAGAATTATTATTTTTTTATTTGACGTCACAGAGGATTTTTTATTCATAGCGTTTTGCCCTGAATTCTATTTATAGTTAAAATCAAAACAAAGCATTAAAAATGCACTGAAAAGTAAAAAATAAGCGAAGGAATGATACAGTACTCATCAGGAAATGACGTCATAGAGGATTTTTTTTATTTATAGCGACGGCGCTCCCATTCTGCAAAAAAAAATTTACCATCGGGACGTCATAGGTTATTTACGAACGCGCTCGCTAGTGACCTAGTCTGATTAAAATGCTATCTGTTATTATAAAAACTAAAATAATTGGAATGATATTATATATTATTATTATTATTTAATATTTAGGACTTTTACATTTTATAATAAAAAACCAAAGAAACTATTTAAAACTGTAGATTTTTGAAAAAAAAAATATCGAATCGATTGAAAGCAAGCGCCATGTTGAATATTGTTTTCGTGACCTCGCTGGTCACGTGATTACTTTATCAAATACTATTGTTTTATTTATTATTTCTGGAGGTCGTTTATTTATAGAACGGCTTCCCCACACACCGCCCGCCGCCGCCAGCAGCGACCCGGACAAGCTTAGCTGCTTTATAATGTAGATATTCTGGAATTAGAGCATATATACCAGTAAGTTAGTGAAGGCCGAGTGGTGTAGATGCTCGACTGTCAACCTAAGAGTTTTGGGTTCGATTCTCGGCGAGAATATATGGGGATTTTTCAAGGTCCTAGTGAAACATGCTTAAAGACCTACAAGTCCTTCCAGCTATAAATGGGTACCTGATCAAGTGGGAGAAGTAAAGGCGGTTGGACGCTGTGCTAACCACACAGTCTATTTATATGCCGAGGTACAGAAACAGATGAACTCTACACTTCATCATCTGCTCCGATGGATGGTCCTTTAGGGCTCAGGGAACTTTTTTTTAAAACCAGCAATTTAAGTCTTAGATTTGTAGGTGTGTGTGTGCGGGGGGGGACTATGCAGACTTTCGCAGATCTTTAGGGGAAGGGGGCTAGGCGAAAATACTCGTGGGACCCCTGACAGCATAGGATTTTAAAGGGAATTAGTAATGGAATGGGCAGTGGGCCCTAGGGAGGTCTAACAAGACTGAAGTTTATAGTAACATTATATTATTTAACATTATACTATTTAACAATATGCTGTGTTACAATATACTATGTAACAATATACTATGTAACAATATACTATGTAACAATATAATATGTAACAATATACTTTGAATCAATATACAATGTAACAATATACTATGTAACAATAAACTATGTAACAATATACTATGTAACAATATACTATGCATTATGTGCGTGTATGCTTGCGAACATGTGTAGGGTAGAAATAATCAATAATTCCATCCCATATTCTGAGTTCCTCTTGGTCTTCATTAGTTTGTTCTAGTTATTTTTTTTTTTTTTACAGAAGTTTTCTGTTCTATTTTTAGAAAACATCAAGTTGTATTGTTCTGGTCACTGTCGGGCAGAATGCAATCAATTTTTCGCTCATTTGTAAATTCTGTTGGCTATTTTAATTTAAGACTTTATTGGCATCTTTCAAGTTAACCATAATTAGAAGAACTGCAGACCCGTTCAGCTAAAGATTGAAAGTTTTGTAAGAGCGAAAAAGGACTTTGTAAAGATGTTGCTTGCATAAATGGGCAGCTCAACTTTGTTGAATGCAGAGGCGTTAACTGTCTGCGCCGGGCGACACTTTGCCACAAGTCAGTGGCGACATTTTTACTACTTTTTGGCATGGGATGGGGCTGCATTTATAGAGTCCACCCCCGGGCACTCGTTACACAACAGGTTCAATGACAATCGTTTTAGTAATTCATTATATATGTAACTTGACGAATTAGTTTGTCTTTTCTATATTTTAGTGACTTATTATCCATATATTTTATGGTAATCATTAGATGTACATACGGTAATCAAACAGTGTAAACAAACAAACAACGAAATGACAACCCCATTTCATATTTTGACTCCAAGATGTCTATTCAGTATACAAACATACAAAAATACTCCCAAAACACAAAAGTCATAAAGCTTGCATGCATTAAAAACAAATAATAATTCAATATTCGAAAGTCATAGCGTAATTTTTGGTGTAATTTTTAGTTAAATGCAATTATGTTATTTTCATATTCTGTTTTTTTGTTTGTTTTTTTCAAATCTGTTAATACTACTTTGATAATTTCGAGTCCATAAAAATTTGAGCTAAGGATGAGTATTTCCGGTCGCTAAGTGCACAATGTGACGTGATTGGTCATATTTTACTTAGGTTAACTAGTAAATGTGACGTGATTGGTCAACGTTTATTTAGGCTAAGTAGTAAATGTGACGTGATTGGTCAACGTTTATTTAGGCTAAGTAGTAAATGTGACGTGATTGGTCAACGTTTATTTAGGCTAAGTAGTAAATGTGACGTGATTGGTCAACGTTTATTTAGACTAACTAGTAAATGTGACGTGATTGGTCAACGTTTATTTAGACTAACTATAAATGTGACGCCCGTTTAATTCTTTTAAAACTACAAATTATGAAATTTAAAAAAAAATTACAAAAAACATGAATTTAAAAAAAAAACAAACAACCATCAACCTTTCATTCAAATACACTAAAAAAACTAATTCTATGATCATTAAAATATTTATAAAAATATCATTGCTAAAATAAAAGCATGGGGAAACAAAATAAACCGGATTTAATATGCAGATACATCAGTTGGTAGATAACAATAAATAAATAAACAAACAATCTATAGATCAAGACCAACATTTCTAGTAGTAATAGCAAACATAAGTATTTGTATGATATAAGGATTTTTATACTTTAGTGCATTTTTTTAAAAAAGGTATTTTTTCTTTACAAAATTTGAAGAGAATTAAAGTTTGCTCTCCTGCCACTTGTACGACATAAATATTTCTTCACTGCAATGATAACATCCCGTGTGATTCATACCACTTTTTTAGATGTTTTTTTTCCCCAATATTACAAAAATGTATTTAAATTTACTATTGTAATAGTATGCAATACAACATACACCCATACACAAATAATTCTCACACATTATTTCAGACATACACCAACACGGAGATACACAAACACACACATACATATGTATATAGTCAGTTTCCAGATTATTTCTATCCAACCCTTAATTCGTTAATTTAATAAACCGGAGAAGCGTCATTTCACCGCATGCAACTGCCACGTAATAATTTCCCTCCCCAGGATGTCTGTAGACTCAGCAAATGATAGAAGATTTACATAAAGTCACACATTTCTGGATTAGTTTAGATTATTTAGCTGTAGGGGAAGTGGCGCTGTGTCTCTGAACTAGGCAGCTGGCATATATTTTTATTGGTATCATCTTTATAAATAATAGCGGTGTGTATTCTGCATTAAATCGAAAGTAAAGAATTAATACAACAGTATTCCAGTTTAAAATCGTCAAACGTAAACAATAGTAATAAAAATCATGAAAAAATCTGATCCGTCCGAAACCAAAAATAACCTAGCCTACTGATCAAAACTAAGGGAATATAACTCTATGCAAAGGTTTTGCAGGGTACTATTAGTATATATGTAATTTTCACATTCTTTATCTCACATTTTGCTATTCTATTTTGGGACAATGACTGTGCTCTATTTATAGAAACATACACAGTTTTTAAGCCCAAATTACCCACGGCAAGTTATAGCCCGGATCTGCATGCTGTAGGTTAGGAGTTCAAAGCCAGCGAAACCAATCAACTACCTATTTTTTCTTTTGTGATCCATATTCATTGCACTATTGATTATGTTGGTGATGATTGAAGAGCAGTACACAATTGATTATGTTGGTGATGACTGAAGAGCACTACAAAAACCGCCCTGTTGATGGCTTATAGGATCAAAAGAAAATCAAACCATACATACAGGAGAACTAATAAAAATGTTGGTATTAGCATAAAGGTCTATTTTTATTTTTTTGTTTGGGGGGGGGGTCTATTAGGCCAAGACCAGAGCCGTAGCTAGCTATTATGGCGCCCTGTGTCAGTTACATTTTTATGGCGCCCTCCTGCCAATTTGAAAAAAAAATACAAAATCATTAACAGGGCTTTTTCGGAGCCCCCTCTAGTTCAGTGCCCCTTCCTAATCCTAGTTCAGCGCCCTAGTGTGACCGCATAAGTCGCGATACACTTCCTACGCCAAGAGAATGTTGAAATGGAAACTAAAAAAAAAAACAAGCAAATTAAGGCCTGTACCGTTTCGGACACATAACGTTTTAGAGCATTTTCGTGGTATGGGTTTTGATAAATAGAGAGGGAAGTAAGTCATGTTTAATAACTGTTACAAAATTAAATAATAAGTTACGCCCCTTTGTACGCCCCTTTGTTAATATAGCTTATATAGTAAAAAAAGGTACTTAATAAGCCCTCTTTTTCGCCCCTCAGAGGTCAGATCGCGAAATGGACTTTTGATGCACACATGGCAGGTCAAGACATACAAAATGATGGGTCTAAGACTTATGGTTGTTGAGATCTAGGGTGATGACAGACAGACAAAACGGGGACAATTCTACAAATTTTTTTTTCCTTTGCGAGTTGTTAAAAATTAAACAGGTTGATTTAGGGTTAGGGTTAATGTTTGTGTTCAAGTTATATTTGCATGAATTTAACTTTATTTTTTTTTGTTTGTTATCAGCGACCCAAAATCTACGACTAATTATTTGGGAACTAGTCAAACATCATGTGATCTTTTGTATTGGTAGATTTTACTTATTTTTTTGTAACCATCACAAACAGTACTTTAATTAAATCACTATGAGATACACTTTTGTTTGTATGATTACCCACCAATTATATCGGCTGTGGATCTTCTCGATCACTCGTATTATCGATTTCCTCACAGTATGGATGGGGCAAGATATTAATGTCTAAGAAATATCTGGTTGTGTTTTTTTTTCTTTTTTTATCCAAAGAAACTTATTATCTCTGGAATGAAACAAATTACATCCGGTCTCCTGGACCATTTCCCGCGCACTGCCGGGTCTCCGGAGGGATGCAAGTGGAACCGATTGGTTAAAAAAATCTATACCACACGTACACACTAACATAGACAAACAAACATACAAATTATCAACTACTCACATGCATAGTTACATGTGATCACTCTCTTGCAACATATGTAAACTTCAATATACACAAACAGACATACAGACTATCAACTACTCACTTACATAGCTACATGTTATTTCTCTCTCACACACACATATAGACACGCATTATATACATCCAGGGACGAGGCGTGAGTGTTGCCGGTCTAACTCTTAGAGAAAAATGTATTGATGTTTATATGCTTTATACAAAGCACAAACGAACAAAGGTCTATATATTTATATAAAGTATTTGAGTAACAACAAATACAATTTATATATAACTGATGTTATATACATTTAAACTTATAGTCATTTTATTATGATTGATTATGCTAACTATATTCAATAAACACATTACCATTATATAGCTATAAAAATGGTCCTCGTCCCTGTATACACCAGTGTATTTCAAAACTTTGTGGAGACTTAGAAGCCGTCTCAGGAAAATACGATAAAAGTAATGGAATGATATTAAGAATATAATGTCAATTTACATGTAGCAATCAACTGGAAGAAATGGGCTTAACGATTGGACACTGTTGTGGCTCTCGTTCGAGCTGTACCATATGTTGTAACGTAAATTGTTGAATCAATAGAACATGCATATCAAAGTTTTGATAACATTGTTTTTTAATGTTACTTGAAATTCTATGAAGATATTAAGATATGTTTCAGAGCAGTGCTTTTTTTGTAAAAAAAAAAAAAAATAGGTGCCGGTACTCAATGAAGGATCGCCGAGCTGTTAACTACAAGTTCGCACCTCGATGCAAGCTAAATCACAACTGCAAAGGTACTATTTTAAAATAATTCAATTTTAAAAAATTAATAATATAATAAATTAATAATAAACGTTAAAATACAAGAAATGTAATAATTTTTCCCCCACATTGAAAAAGTTGCCGGTACGCCGTACCGGTGCGTACCGGCACAAAAAAAACACTGTTGCAGAGTGTAAACAATATGTGGTTTTTTAGCTATTTCTTTGACCAGTTCACTTCTAGTTCAAAAACTTTTTTCATCTCCGCAGACATAATCTCTGAAGATTATATAACATCCTAGAACAAAGCGTAGGTCTCTTAAGATTATAGTACATCTTGGAACAAAACGTATGTCTCTGAAGATTATATTACATCTCAGAACAAAGCAGTAGTTCTCTGAAGATTATATTACATCTCAGAACAAAGCAGTAGTTCTCTGAAGATTATATTACATCTCAGAACAAAGCAGTAGTTCTCTGAAGATTATATTACATCTCAGAACAAAGCAGTAGTTCTCTGAAGAGTATATTACATCTCAGAACAAAGAAATAGTTCTCTGAAGAATATATTACATCTCAGAACAAAGCAGTAGTTCTCTGAAGATTGCATTACATCTTAGAACAAAGCAGTAGTTCTCTGAAGATTATTTTTCTCTGAAGATTATGTTACATCTCAGAACAAAGCAGTAGTTCTCTGAAGATTGCATTACATCTCAGAACAAAGCAGTAGTTCTCTGAAGATTACATTACTTCTTAGAACAAAGCGTAGGTCTCTTAAGATTATAGTACATCTTAGAACAAAACGTATGTCTCTGAAGATTATATTACATCTCAGAACAAAGCAGTAGTTCTCTAAAGATTATATTACATCTCAGAACGAAGCAGTAGTTCTCTGAAGATTATATTACATCTCAGAACAAAGCAGTAGTTCTCTGAAGATTATATTACATCTCAGAACAAAGCAGTAGTTCTCTGAAGATTATATTACATCTTAGAACAAAGCAGTAGTTCTCTGAAGATTTTTTTCTCTGAAGATTATATTACATCTCGGAACAAAGTAGTAGTTCTCTGAAGATTATATTACATCTTAGAACAAAGCAGTAGTTCTCTGAAGATTTTTTTCTCTGAAGATTATATTACATCTCAGAACAAAGCAGTAGTTCTCTGAAGATTATATTACATCTTAGAACAAAGCAGTAGTTCTCTGAAGATTATATTACATCTCAGAACGAAGCAGTAGTTCTCTGAAGATTATATTACATCTCAGACGAAGCAGTAGTTCTCTGAAGATTATATTACATCTCAGAACAAAGCAGTAGTTCTCTGAAGATTATATTACATCTTAGAACAAAGCAGTAGTTCTCTGAAGATTATATTACATCTCAGAACAAAGCAGTAGTTCTCTGAAGATTATATTACATCTCAGAACAAAGTAGTAGTTCTCTGAAGATTATATTACATCTCAGAACAAAGAAATAGTTCTCTGAAGAATATATTACATCTCAGAACAAAGCAGTAGTTCTCTGAAGATTGCATTACATCTTAGAACAAAGCAGTAGTTCTCTGAAGATTATTTTTCTCTGAAGATTATGTTACATCTCAGAACAAAGCAGTAGTTCTCTGAAGATTGCATTACATCTCAGAACAAAGCAGTAGTTCTCTAAAGATTATATTACATCTCAGAACAAAGCAGTAGTTCTCTGAAGATTATAGTACATCTCAGAACAAAGCAGTAGTTCTCTGAAGATTATATTACATCTCAGAACGAAGCAGTAGTTCTCTGAAGATTATATTACATCTCAGAACAAAGCAGTAGTTCTCTGAAGATTATATTACATCTCAGAACGAAGCAGTAGTTCTCTGAAGATTATATTACATCTCAGACGAAGCAGTAGTTCTCTGAAGATTATATTACATCTCAGAACAAAGCAGTAGTTCTCTGAAGATTATATTACATCTTAGAACATAGAAGTAGTTCTCTGAAGATTATATTACATCTCAGAACGAAGCAGTAGTTCTCTGAAGATTATATTACATCTCAGAACGAAGCAGTAGTTCTCTGAAGATTATATTACATCTCAGACGAAGCAGTAGTTCTCTGAAGATTATATTACATCTCAGAACAAAGCAATAGTTCTCTGAAGATTATATTACATCTTAGAACATAGAAGTAGTTCTCTGAAGATTATATTACATCTCAGAACGAAGCAGTAGTTCTCTGAAGATTATATTACATCTCAGACGAAGCAGTAGTTCTCTGAAGATTATATTACATCTCAGAACAAAGCAGTAGTTCTCTGAAGATTACATTACATCTCAGAACAAAGCAGCAGTTCTCTGAAGATTACATTACATCTCAGAACAAAGCAGTTGGTATGTTAAGGATCCATCATAGAAAAAACAGAAAAAGAAAAACGTAGGTACTCTGAGCGTGAACGCAGCTGGCTCGTGCTGATAATCAGTGGACTAGGTAGCAGAGTGTAGATTAGTGGTGAGTAGAGTGGCGTTACATTCTTGGAGGGAGGAGGGAGAGAGGGAGGAGGAGTGATTTATGACAGCTCGGGTTGAACTGTTCATTCAGTAGGCTCCAGTGTTTCACTTGCTAAGGTGTCTCGTTTAATTCTATCGAAAGATTCATCTGACTCCAGTCACCTGGTGTATACTTGACGCCTAACTCTACTAGCACTCAATAGAGCCACCTGAAACCACAAGTTAGGTTGAATAATGTGCAGCACATGATGACATTGAAAGCACGTGACATTTGATGTTTTTTAGTTGTCGTTTTGTTTCTCTACTGAGGTGATATCTCACTAACATATTCATACTGAGGTAATATCTCACTAAGATATTCACACTGAGGTGATATCTCACTAAGATATTCATACTGAGGTGATATCTCACTAAAATATTCAGTAAACAAAGTTATCGTATTGAGTAGTGGCGAAAAGAGTTTCTGTGCGGCCGGGCGCCCACCCCGCGCCCTGCAATGTACGCCATTGATATTGCAGTGATAACAATTAGAAAGATATGATAAAAGAAAATGAAAGTACAGTGATGATATTCCCTCTATAGATGAAAGCAAAAAGTAAATCAATCTTATTATATTGAGGCGGATAGAAGAGAATACATACAAATCTTAAATGTGAAAATTGCGGTAATTTTACAGGAGAAAACAGTCAGAAATACATAAATCTCTATACTTATAAGACGCATTTGTTGTCTGTCTGTCTGTCTGTCTGTTCCCTTATAACTCAAGATCCAGACAACCAAATAACGTTAAATTTGTTACACATACACATAATTACATGGGGAAGGTTATAGGACAGGTTTCGTTTCATCTCGATGGGTAGTTTTATTGTAATTAATTATTTTTATTTTAGTATTTTACTATATTAAAGTAATCTCGACGGCGCCATAAATAAAATTCCTCTGTGACGTCATTTCCCGATGATCGAATAGAACTTGCGCGCTGGTGCTGTATTGTGTCTTTGTGCTGCAAAGAATTGTTGTTGTTTTTTCATGCTCCCTGATTTGTACAGTTTGAGGAAGGTAAAGGAATGAAGAAGGATTTTAGAAGAAGTGTGAAGCCATAATAATAAGTATATATATATATATATATATATATATATATATATATATATATAGAGAGAGAGAGAGAGAGAGCGAGAGAGGGAGGGAGGGAAGGAGGGAGACAGAGATAAAGAGAGGGAGAGAGAGATAAAGAGAGAGAGAGTGAGGGGGCAGGGGGGAGAGAGAGGAAAGGAGGGAGAGAAGGAGGGGGATGGACAGGGGGGAGAGAAGGAGGGGGAGAGAGGGAGATTAGAGAGGGAGGGAGAGAGAAAGGTAGGGAAAGAGAAAGGAAGGGAGGGAGAGAGGGGGTAGGGAGGGAGATAGAGGGAGGGAGGGAGAGAAAGAGGGTGGGAGAGAGGGAGGGAGAGAGATAAAGAGGGGGCAGGGAGGGAGAGAAAGGGAATGAGGGAGGGAGGAAGGGAGGGAGAGAGGTGGAGAGGGAGGGAGGGAGAAAGGAGGGAGGGAGAGGGGAGGGAAGGAGAGAGGGAGAGAGAGGACTGGAGAAATGGGAAGAAGAGATAAAGTTGAGAGGGGGCAGGGAGGGAGAGAGAGGATGGGAAGGAGGAAGGGGAGAGAGGGGGGAGGGGGGATGGACAGGGGGGAGAGAAGGAGGGGAAGAGAGGAGAGAGGGAGAGGGAGGGAGGGAGAGAGATGGGAGGGAGAGGAGGAGGGAGAAAGGGAGGGAGGGAAAGGGAGAGAGAGGGGAAGGGAGGGAGGGAGAGAGGGAGAAAGGGGGTAGGGAGAAAACAGAAGGTAAACAGAAAACCTTATTTTAAACCCGGGCAAAGCCGGGTACTTGCAACTAGTAAATTATAAATATATATTTGAACTAAATCCATTGCCTGATTAGCTTAACTTATTATGCATCCAGTGTCGAATTAACCTGGAAGCAGAAGTAGCGAATGCTAAGAACCTTCGCAGCAAAACTCTAGGTACACATTTGGTACACTTAATCTACGGTTGGCCAATCTTTCAGCAGTCTAAGGCTAGTAAAACTGAATCAAGAACATCAAATAACGCTATTCAATTTTCATCTGTATTTTCCTAAAGCAACTTATTGCGTAAAGCTTTTTGTTTTCTTTACTTTTGAATCCCCCCTTCCCCCTCACAACCCGTCATGTTTTTTTTTAACCTAACCCTCTCATTGTGTGACGCAATTCAGCGCCCCCCCCCCAAGACGTTAAGTAATAAGTGAACGACCATTAAGACAGACACCATAAAATCCATTGACTCACACAACCCAACGTATACGGTGGCGTAGTGAGGAGGTAAGGGGGTCATCATGCCCCGGGCGCTACTCACAAAGGGGCGCCAAATGGTATATTTTACATTTAATAATTTTTGGTTTTTGAATTGGGGGGGGGCGCTAAAAAGGTATTATGCCCCGGGCGAGAGTTAAGCTCGCTACGCCACTGAATGTATAAAAAGTCTTAGAAGGAAAAAAATCAAAGGGCAAACGTTCAGCTTTTCTTAGATTCTGATTAGCTTTTTTGAAGCTAAGTGTGGCTAGGTGAGGTTTGTAGTTTGCGGGATTATCGAGCACACAAATATTGCGCCACACATTGTGGCTCTTGGTGCATTTTAAAATTCAAATGGGATTGGTTTAAAGGAAGCGAAACATAACTTCTTGATGCTCCTGAAGGCCGAAAATATTTTTTAAAAGGTTGTATACGGCCGTAAAGGCCACAGTTCCCTAGCCCTGACATAGGGCCTTCTGGTAACATCTGCCACAAGGCCTGGCGATGGTATAGTCCGGCTCGGCATGTTTCGGTCATTGGTTGCAATATTGTCATAATTCAGGATTTCAGTTGCATGACCGGCCACTGACAGTATAGATTGAGTATAATTTAACGATCGCTGTATTCAGATTTTTTTATTGGCCAGTGGGGGGGGGTGTAGAGGGAGCGAATAATGACGTCACGTGAAATGGTCCAATCAGACGACTATACAGAAACACAGTTGAATTTATACAGATTTTTAGTTTTTTTTTTCTGTCAGGTGTCACGCAAATGAAAAACTGAATTTCTGTTCCAGGATCTGGGACGGTCAATGTTAACATCAAATGTTGTCATTGGTTAAGCAGTTAGTAATAATCAAATGTTGTCACGGGGAAACCAATTGTTTCAATCAAATGTCACAGTATAAGCAATGTATGTATGCAAGGTAAAACATTACAAATTCCGAATCCTTCTGTTAAACCATTTTTCTAAAAACTTTCGTGAACAGTGATCCCCGAAAGGTTACTTTCAGGAACAAGTTTGATTGGAACAAAAATTGGAAATTTTAACCGGGAGGAATAAGTATAATAAAATAAAACCGTGTGGGTATGGTAAATGGCTCACATTATTGTACTCTAGCATTCACTGGGATATAGGCCTTCCATAAGAATGTAATAATATATTACACTGTGAAATTAAATTTTCGACGCTGCTCACTTTGGTTGTCTGCTAGTGTCGTCTGTCCATTAGTCTTCTTCCTGTTTCTGTACTTTGAATTTCGCCAGCGGCAGTTTTAGAAACTGGACGGGTAAACAAGATTGCTTTGGTGGCAGCCACAGGGTTGATTCTTGCCGTGTTTACAGACAACACACAGTTGACCCACGGGCACAGCTACATTTCAAGCGAGTCAACTGACAATTTTGTTTCCATTTATTTTAATGGCGAAATTTAAATAAAAAAGACACTTTGCGAGAAACGATATTTTCTTCTCATTTAGTCTAAAAATCACATTTATTATTCAACACTATGCTGTAGAAAGTTTTTACTAGTATGTGAAAGGTATTTCTATTTTTTTCAAAATATAGTCTGGAAAGTCTTATAAAAAGATAATTTTTTATTGAAATTAAATTATAAGTAAGCATTGAAATATATTAAATTCTTAGAATCAAACGAAAAGTTTTTTATCATCAAATTTTCCCAAGAAATGTAGTCACTCTCATCTCACTGGTCTAATAAACTGTCAACATTCCAGTCCTGAGGATGAAGTAATTACATTGTATGTCCGTGTATCGACCAAAGAAAAAGTTCATAGACAAACTGCTGTCAATTACTTCAGTTACAATGTCCGCCCCGTACACTACTAAAGCATTATCGTGAACAAATTATGGATTTTTTTAATAATATTACAGCTGGTAGAGCTATTAGATTGAAACTTGAATGACATCTTTGACACATGAAACACATTAGTCAGTATATGCCTTAAACAGTGATTGTCTAACATAGAATTTGTTCCATTCAGACTATAAACAGACATAGTATTCATACACAAGAAGTTCCTTATCCTTATATAAACATATTTTTTTTATTTTGCGCCGCCACTGCTAGCATGTCAGGTTGTTGTGTGCCTGCCACACCAGCTTTATTTGGCGGTGCTGATGCATGTCTGCCATCAAACAATGCATTCCCCAGACTTTTTCCTATACATAAATTGATTTACACAGACATTACCGTAAAGAGACAAGGCTGTATGCAGAAATTTGACATTGCCTGACACAAACATTACTCCGCACAGGCAAAGTATGAAGTGTCCAACAGTGGCGTAAAAAGCGTTTGACCAGCCTCAAAGAATCCGAACTACATAGGTCTATATCACAATATCTTAGAATCCGAACTACATAGGCATATATCACAATTTTTTAGAATAAAAAGATGCTTTCAGATTCGAACGTAGGTGTGTATTTACGTGATTTAGTATTTTTTAAAGTTATTTCCCTTTATGTTCCTGATCTCTTTATGCTATTTATAACATTGCTTTGAGGGGATCCGCACTGGGAGAATTTTTATATTTTTACTTAAAAGTAGAAAAACTAAAAGTTTGAATAGAGCTCCGTATATAGACCCTGAAATAATCTCGACCTAGGCACCGCGTACTGTTACACGCTTTTATTACTTATAACAATTATCAAAATACATTATGTTTTTTGATGTGGTGGTTAGCTCTTTTGATGTGACGGGTGTGTCTTCCCAATACTTCTCATGTAGACTCAATAGAAAAAAATAATTTGATTTTCTGGAACTTGTTTAGTTCTGATTGAATAGTTTCACCGTACGTTAGATGCCGTCCATGGCTAACTGGTAAAAATATTTAGTTTGTGGAGATTCTGCAATAGATCCATTTATTTTAAAATTTAATAAAATAAAGCATTTAATTCCGAACATTCAGAGCCGTAGTTAGCTATTGTGATGCCCTGTGTGAGATACATTCAGAGCCGTAGTTAGCTAATGTGATGCCCTGTGTGAGATACATTCAGAGCCGTAGTTAGCTATTTTGACGCCCTGTGTGAGATACATTCAGAGTCGTAGTTAGCTATTGTGACGCCCTGTGTGAGTTACATTCAGAGCCGTAGTTAGCTATTATGGCGCCCTGTGTTAGTTACATTTTTGGCGCCCCTCCTCGCTCAGCCTGAAAAGTGTAAAATATTTAACAATGCTCTTTTGGCTCCCCGTCCAGGTCTTGCGCCCTGTGAGACTTTATAGATGTAGTCCGTAAATCTAGACACTTAGAAATATTCAGTCAAGTAAGTCATAGAACTCGACACTTAGAAATATTCAGTCAAGTAAGTCATAGAACTCGACACTTAGAAATATTCAGTCAAGTAAGTCATAGAACTCGACACTTAGAAATATTCAGTCAAGTAAGTCATAGAACTCGACACTTAGAAATATTCAGTCAAGTAAGTCATAGAACTCGACACTTAGAAATATTCAGTCAAGTAAGTCAACTTAGATATATATTCAGTCAGGTAAGTCCATAGAACTTGACACAAAGCTTATGGATTATGTACGTTTTATTATTTTACTGCCGTGCCACAAAATGAGTTACCACACAATTGTCCCACTGCACACATGACACACAATTGTCCCACTGCACATGACATCAAATGACAATAAAATCACTTTGGAACGTCCATAGTGGATAATATGTACAGAATGCTTAAAACAACAAAAGTTTTGCTTTCAAGTCCTACAGCCTGATCATAAATATTTATTGATCGAGCTCATAATTTATTATCGGCACACCGTGTAATTATCATCAATTATAATCAGCAGAAATTATAAGCAGATTTTCATGTCTCCTGTTATTGCAATACATCTACAGTTGTCATTGTAACAACACACATCGATTGAACAATGTTTGTTTCAAATGAATTTGCGAAATATGTCAATCTATTGTTACATTTTTACAATTAATTGTGATTTTTTTTTTTGTTCTGCCAACTGAGAAATTCTTCAGGTCGATGAATATTTCAGGTGAAATTGTCACAAAATGATTACTGCCGTCACAATTGTTTTTTTTTTTTTTGTTTGGCTGGAAAATGCCAAGAAATATTGAACATCAGTGGAGCGTAATTACGGTTAGTGGCCCCGGTGGGGGGGGGGGGGGTCCACCCGATCAGCACTTAATCTGCCTCATTTTGGATGTTTAGTCCTTAATACGTCAGAATAAAAACTTATTCCGAATTCCAAAAGTGTTCAACAATCAAATTATAACTTTTTCTAAATAATAAATAATAAATGTACTCTACCAAAAAAAAAAATCACCATTTTTCCAAAAAAAAAAAAAATTTGCCGCGACTGTAGTACCTGTACTTAAATACAACCATCACCCTGTATTTAAATAAACCCATCACCTTGTAGTTAAATACACCCATCACCCTGTAGTTAAATACACCCACCACCTGTATCTAAATACACTCATCACCCTGTATTTAAATACACCGATCACCCTGTAGTTAAATACACCCATCACCCTATATTTAAATACACCCATCACCCTGTAATTAAATACACCCATCACCCTGTAGTTAAATACATCAATCACCTTGTACTTAAATACACCCATCACCCTGTATTTAAATACACCCATCACTATGTACTTAAATACACCCATCACACTGTATATAAATACACCAATCATCCTGTATTTAAATACACCCGCTATCCTGTAGTTAAATACACCCATCACCCTGTTGTTAAATACACCAATCACCTTGTAGTTAAATACACCCATCACCTTGTATTTAAATACACCCATCACCCATCTGATAGGGATTGTGGAGGAGGCTGCATTAATCCTTCAAATTCCAAACAAGTATTGAATGATTTTTTTTGTTTCCATTATAATTATATAGCATTGATTGCTGGACCACTGTATAAACTTGATTATTTACATTTTTTGCTGGGGACATGGGACGGCAACTGCCGAACTTAGGTGGTGTAATAATAGTCAAGTTCTGTAAACATTTAAAACCATCGTCTCAAGATCTAAGTTTTGTATTTATCCCTATCTCAAGTTATAGGCGCTGCATACATCCAAGTCTCAAGTTATAGGCGCTGCATACATCCAAGTCTCAAGTTATAGGCGCTGCATACATCCAAGTCTCAAGTTTTATGGACTGTTTAAATCTAAGTATCAAGTTCTAGGAGCTGCATCCAAGTGTAGATTTCTAAGAACTGTATAAATCTAACTGTAAAGTTCTGCACTCTCTCTCTCTCTCTCTCTCTCTCTCTCTCTCACACACACACACACACTGTATATCTTTGATTCGCAACTGGTCTCAATTCCCACATTTAATTATTTCAATCTCCCCATCACCTTAACCACCCTACTCTCTTAACACCAGCCATCTACACTGTCACTGTGAAGTCTGGACTAAGTTGTCCTGCCCACGTCGCACTGTCTCCCCCCTCAAGCCGATCAACAGCCTCTTGTCTGAGCACTATTAGCGGTTGTTTGATTCAAGCCCAGCTCGGCTTCAAGGCTTCATAGTTTTAATTTTCTCAAATCTCATTGTCAGTATTCCCCTTGGGTAATGATGGAACTAATCACAAGAATGAATTATTTATTTTTTTCCCGCTCTGTCTTATAAACAAGTGACCTTCTTGTAGACCAGTAACCTAATTACAGACCAGTAACCTACTTATAGACCAGTAACTACTTATAGACCTATGACCTACTTATAGACTAGTTACCTACTTATAGACCAGTGACTTACTTACATACTGCTTACTGGGAAAAAGTATAACAAAAACTATTTTGTTAAAAAAACAAACAGACAAACTTAATCAAGAACAACATGACTGCTTAATTTATGATATTTCTGTCACACAAAACATGCGAATTGATATTTCTTTAATAAAAAACTCCATAAGAAATGATGTTTCTGTCACACAAAGAATGAGAAATAATGTATCTGTCATTCAAAGAATGAGAAATAATGTGTCTGTTACACAAAAAATGAGAAATAATGTTTCGGTCACACAAAGAATAATATATATAAAAGCGATTTGAGTTCTGCGTTAAATCGAAAGTAAATAATTAATACAACAGTATTCCAGTTTAAAATACAATCATGAAAAAAAATCCAGCATAAGGGGATATAACTCTATGCAAATGTTTTGAAGGGTACAGCTAGTGAGAAATAATGTTGCCGCTGTTCACTGGATGCCTCTCTTCATACAGGCTTTACAAAATATTGTCTTCTGAATTGTTTGTTGGTTTCACCGAATATAATAGTTTTAAAATGTCTGAATAATTCTAATTACTTGCTGCTTTCCATTTCTTTCACAAATCAGGCTCGACAAATCAGTCCAAGCACCTGTGGGCAATGAATAAAGCAATCGCTCCAGGTCCTTTACCTGACAGGGTCCCCTTCGAAAGGAGAATCTTTTCTAACATAGATGTAATTAAACGTTTTTCGACTGCGCGTACAATACTCACCCAATGCCCCACATACAATACTCACCCTAGGCCCAACATACAATACTCACCCAATGCCCCACATACAGGACTCACCCTAGGCCCCACATACAATACTCATCCTAGACCTTACATACAAGACTCACCCTAGGCCCCACATACAATACTCATCCTAGGCCCCACATACAATACTCACCCTAGACCCCACATACAATACTCATCTTAGGCCCCACATACAATACTCACCCAATGTCCCACATACAATACTCACCCTAGACCCCACATACAATACTCACCCTAGACCCCACATACAATACTCACCCAATGTCCCACATACAATACTCACCCTAGGCCCCACTTACAATACTCACCCAATGTCCCACATACAATACTCACCCTAGTACTCACATACAATACTCACCCTAGGCCCCACATAAAATACTCACCCAATGCCCCACATACAATACACACCCTAGGCCCCACATATAATACTCACCCTAGACCCCACATACAATACTCACCCTAGGCCCCACATACAATGTTCACCCTAGGCCCCACATACAATACTTACCCTAGGCCCCACATACAAGACTCACCCTAAGCCCCACATACAAGACTCACCCTAGGCACCATATACAATACTCACCCTAGGCACCACATACAAGACTCACCCTAGGCACCACATACAAGACTCACCCTAGGCACCACATACAATACTCACCCTAGGCACCACATACAAGACTCACCCAAGGCACCACATACAATACTCACCCATGTCTTACATACAATACTCACCCTAGGCCCTACTTAAAATACTCACCCTAGGCCCCACGTTAGGGTGATAACTATTTTCATTTTTTTCGTAACGAAACTGAAACCCCTCACATTTGAGGAACAATTGTATGTAAATGACAGTAGCAACATTAATCTTTTTTAAAATTGAAAAAAGTTCCCCCACCTTTTAATTTTTGTTTTCTCATATCGCGCAGTTTGACCCACGGTTTCGATTTCACACCGAATGATTATATATGACTTTCTAGACTGCTTTTAAGCACATTTCAGTCGTCTGTTTCCATTTGTTTACAAACAAGGCACTTACTATATTCATCTTCCCTCATCTTCTAAACAGAAAAGGTATCCAAGAATTCTATCTGTTGAAAAGCTAATCAATCTCACATGGATGCCGACAAACCGTCAAATTCTTGGAAACTTCACTTTTCTGTTCAATAGCCAGAAACGGCGACTGGATCGAATCAAAATTATGATTACTGTTATAGAATTGCTCTGGAGGGAAATTCAAGACTTTCCACTATTATCCAGCACACTAATCAGAATGAAACTCAATGGTCTAATTGATTTATATGACAAAAACAAAAAGAAACCATCTGATAACACTTTCTCAGTTATTTGATGCCACCAACGTTAATGGAGAATGGAAAAGCACAGAGGATAAAGAGCTCTACCAGAGGCAAGTTAACAGTGGAGGAAAGATTGGTTATTCAATTGTCAAACAAGCCCCTTTGGAATCATTCCACACAAGAAAATGAATCCGACTATCAAAAACTCAATCTCAAGCCAGCTTTTCTAAATCACAACCTACAAAACACATAAAACTGTCTCACAACCTGCACAAACACATACAACTGTCCCAAAACCTACATAAACACACACAACTGTCTCAAAACCTACACAAACAAACACAACTGTCTCATAAATTACACAAACAGACACGACTGTCTCAAAACTTACACAAAAACATACAACTGTCTCAAAATCTTCGGATTCTGAAACCTCTGCTTCTTCACCCGAGTCGTCAACTATTTCTTAAACGTCATCTTCTGAATGCAAACCGAAATACCAAAGAGCAAGCACTAGAACGGCGGGTTTACTAGTACTGAAAAACATTTCCACACATAAAGCACATGATGATCTTGCAACCATTGTTGAACAGGGTCATGATGTGCCGGTTCCAAGTCAGGCGGGTGTGTGGAAACGAGTAATCTCTGAAGGACGGAAAATGGAAACTAAAATTGTTCAAAAACTTTAAAGCAAAGATCCCTATTGTCTCCAGTTTGATGGTAAAAGAGTGCCAGGGGAAGAGAATCAAGTAGGTTTGCTGAAAAAGATGACAACCGAAATCAAACTCGGCATTCTCAAATGTGAGAGTGGTTCTGCCGCGGCCATTCACAATGAACTACATCAGCTAATAGATGAATATGATGCTTGAGAAAATATTTGTATGTTAATTTGCAACACGACCGCAGAAATACTAACCATTTGCACGGGATTGTAAAGCTCATACAGGATGATGTCTTGAGCAATGGCTTTCAGAAGCCACAATATATTGACTGTCAGCACCATGTACTCGACCTTCTTCTGAAACATGTCATGAATTTTCTTATTGAATAGCCAACGAGCAAACAAGAACTCAACTATTCCTTCATGGGCAAATTAACACAAAACTATGTCACTCTTCAAGCTGATTACCGCTTCTTGCGACAAAAGATGTTAGCTTCAATGAACTGTTTACCTCACTCATCAAGATAAAATGCAAGAAGGCAATTAAGTGTTTAAAGACCCATTGGTCATCCGAGAAGTCATTAATTGACATTCCCAGATATAACCAAATTGCTGAACGTGCTGTGAAACTGATGGCGAAACTTCATGCGAAATCGAGAAAAATTGAATTTTTGAATCTGAAGTTCATAGGACAAAATATGTTTTGAACATTTCTTGTACATTCTGTACATATTACTAACTGTTCTATATATCATTTGATAATAAAAGTTGATTAGTTATTATTAATACTCTTTTGAATTAAGCTAAAAAAACATGTCCTTTTTTAAAAAAAAAATTTTGTTTTCACTTTTTTCTTCCAAAAAATGGGGAGGTGGGGGAACTTTTTGCAAAAAAATTTAAAATGCAATTTATATTCTTAAATTACACATAAAAGTTCCTCGATTTCAAGTGGTTTCATAAATTTTTTTTTTTGTTATCACCCTACCCCACGTACAATAATCAAAGCTGAGCAGTATACTGAAATTTTAACCCATGATCACTGTTCCACTACCAAATTCTCACGGCCACCACCACGGCCTATTTGCAGATGCAGGGCCCGATTGATGACAATGTAACTGTAGCCCTTGTTATGATATGTGTTACAACTACTATAACAAACCTCGATGAGAAATTTAAATGACCATCACGCTCCCTTTCTGTTGACTCTGACCACCACACCACAAGATGAATGACTATGACTTACTAGATGAAAGTTGTCTTCTCAGATTTTTTTCACTTAAGCTTTATCATCGTCATCTTCATCGTCTTTATTATCATCGTCATCATTTTCATTATCATCGTCATCTTCATTATCATCGTTATCGTCACCATCTTCATTATCATCGTCATCTTCATTATCATCGTCACCATCTTCATTATCATCGTCATCTTCATTATCATCGCTATCGTCACCATCTTCATTATCATCGTCGTCATCACTATCATCGTTATCGTCCCCATTTTCATTATCATCTTCATCTTCATTATCATCGTCATCTTCATCATCTTCATTATCATTCGTCCAATAATAAGTTTTGTCGCAGTGAGGCAGGGGAGTGAGACATTGCCGTGGATAGGTCTCTCAATTCCTTGTTATTTCAAGTAAACTCGCTACACCCTGACCTGTCCATCCTTCATGTTGGCAGTTCGTGTCCCACGTTGACAAGCGTAAAATAAATACATGTATAAATGTGAACATCAGTTGTAAAGTTCCCTGACAACTTCCGGTGAGATACATGTATAAATGTGAACATCAATTGTAAAGTTTCCTGACAACTTCCGGTGAGATACATGTATAAATGTGAACATCAGTTGTAAAGTTTCCTGGCAACTTCCGGTGAGATACATGTATAAATGTGAACATCAGTTGTAAAGTTCCTGACAACTTCCGGTGAGATACATGTATAAATGTGAACATCAGTTGTAAAGTTCCTGACAACTTCCGGTGAGATACATGTATAAATGTGAACGCCAGTTGTAAAGTTCCTGACAACTTCCGGTGAGATACATGTATAGATGTGAACATCAGTTGTAAAGTTCCTGACAACTTCCGGTGAGATACATGTATAGATGTGAACATCAGTTGTAAAGTTCCTGACAACACCGGTGAGAATATTTGTCCCCCTACAGACAAATTTACTTCAAATTATACCGTAGAAACATAAAAGTCACTATTATAATTTGCTTATCTGTGATGATATAGTTCACAATTAAATTTCCTATCCCCCCCCCCTCCCTTTACTTCCGCATAAAATAAAATCTGTAGCCAATCCAAACAAAAAAAAAAATAGAGAGAGAAAAATCAATATTTAACGTCTTCCCCTCCCATACACACCCCCATCCATCTAATGTTGTCCAGATGATGTGAAATAAGACTTGCAGTGAGATGTTGAGCCAATAGTTACCGTAAGAGGGAGATATGCTCACTGTATCTTGGCCATTCATAAGGTTTCACAAGCGAAAAAAGAAACAGAAGACAAACTGATGGGGGAAAAAAATGGCCATAGAAAAAGAATAAAAAAAAAAGGAACAGAACATGAATAAAGAATAAAAAAAAAGAAAACTGTGTCTGTCGTTCTATCTTAAATGGAACATTGCATTTATTTTCGTTTGGATTACATAAATATATCACTGTGTTAAATATTTTACTTTCTTTGATCTACATGTCTATCAAGTCTGTAAGTCAGACTTTGTCAGAGGGTTGGGGGTGGGAGGGGGGGATGCATTCTGTACATTGACTGTAAAATTCTCTCAGTGGCCCTTATATGACTTTTATCTATTTGCTATGTCTGTGCTATGACTATCAAGTCTGTTTGGCTGTTTTTATCTGTTTGCTTAATGTGATCTATCAAGTCTATTTAACTGTATTGTCTGTCTATTTTTATCCAAATGTAGTGTGCCAATATTTATAATTCAAATGTCTTTTTAAATAGTCAGTGTGTCTTTATATATAGTCAGTGTGTCTTAATATATAGTCAGTGTGTCTTAATATATAGTCAGTGTGTCTTTATGTATAGTCAGTGTGTCAATCATCGCTGCCATCTTCTAAAGCCCAGAATCCGTCATTCAAATTTAGTTAGATTGAATTTGTCATTATTAGGCCTATTGCTTGTCTTGACACACGTTTGTTAGAAATTAATAAATGTAATATTTTAACGCAGTTGCTGGTTTCAAATAAGACTTTGACCATAAACGACTAATGAGGCCTATGTCACAAACAGTGAAACCATAAAATATAACGTGAACCCAGCAGTGAAGAAGACAAATAAATTAGGTTAGAAAATGGCTAAATTGACAACCCAGTTTTCAAACGCTCTATGTTTAGTGCCCAATAAAATATCGGTAGCTGGCAGGTCTGGTACCTCTCTCTTCCGCTAGCATCAAACTATCTCTTCTTTTAATCTAAAATTGTAGCATCCAATCTATTGAGCAGGCTGCATGTGATGTGTGTGTGTCTGTCCAGTCAAAAATAATGTTCAGTTTATGATGTAAGGGTGAACCGAAGGTGTTTGCTCAAAGAAAGAGTTTTGATTGATGGTGTTTACTCGAAGGTGTTTACATTTTGAATGTAGGGCAAAGTCAGTCTTTTTTCGCCATAAATGGACGCATAGGCTACATTTAGACAAAAGAGTACTATTCAAAATATCTTGACAATTGCTTTTTCTCGTTAAAATATTCATAAATGAAATAATTATTTTAAGTGTAAAGATGGTAGCTTTAAAAGATACTTTAACAAAAGTAAATAAATAACACCATTTTACTTTAATAATATCACACTGTTAAAAATACAATATATAGGAGAGGGGTGGGAGTGTTATCAACAGTTGGGTCCTGGATCTAGGAGAGGGATGGGAGTGTTGTCAACAGCTGGGTCCTGGATCTAGGAGAGGGATGGGAGTGTTGTCAACAGCTGGGTCCTGGATCTAGGAGAGGGATGGGAGTGTTGTCAACAGCTGGGTCCTGGGTCTAGGAGAGGGATGGGAGTGTTGTCAACAGTTGGGTCCTGGATCTAGGAGAGGGATGGGAGTGTTGTCAACAGCTGGGTCCTGGATCTAGGAGAGGGATGGGAGTGTTGTCAACAGCTGGGTACTATATCTATGAGTAGGATGATAGTGTTGTCAACAACTGGGTACTAGATCTATGAGTAGGATGATAGTGTTGTCAACAGCTGGGTACTAGATCTATGAGTAGGATGATAGTGTTGTCAACAGCTGGGTACTAGATCTATGAGTAGGATGATAGTGTTGTCAACAGCTGGGTACTAGATCTATGAGTAGGATGATAGTGTTGTCAACAGCTGGGTACTAGATCTATGAGTGGGATGATAGTGTTGTCAACAGCTGGGTACTAGATCTATGAGTAGGATGATAGTGTTGTCAACAGCTGGGTACTAGATCTATGAGTAGGAGGATAGTGTTGTCAACAGCTGGGTACTAGATCTATGAGTGGGATGATAGTGTTGTCAACAGCTGGGTACTAGATCTATGATTAGGATGATAGTGTTGTCAACAGCTGGGTACTAGATCTATGAGTGGGATGATAGTGTTGTCAAGAGCAAGACCTATGATCTAAGAGAAGGATGGGATGTGATGTGGTAAATAGCTGGACTCTGGATCTAAGAGAGGGATGAGAGTGGTGAACTATGTTGACTTCAATGCCTACAGGTTCATAGTGCCAATGGTTTCAATTGTTTCTTTTGCGTATTGTATATATTTGTTAAGGTAACATTGGTATATCAACTGTCACATCAACCCCTATATAACATATATCAACTGTCACATCAACTCTTATATAACAGATATCAACATGCAGATCAACTCCTATATAACATATATCAACTGTCACATCAACTCTTATATAACAGATATCAACATGCAGATCAGCTCCTATATAACATATATCAACTGTCACATCAACTCTTATATAACAGATATCAACATGCAGATCAGCTCCTATGTAACATATATCAACTGTCACATCAGCTCCTATATAACATATATCAACATCGACAGCAACTCTTATCTCTATACTTATAAGACGCATTTGCTGTCTGTCTGTCTGTTCCCTTATAACTCAAGATCCAGACAACCAAATAACGTGAAATTTGGTACACGTACACATAATTACATGGGGAAGGTTATAGGACATGTTTCGTTTCATCTCGATGGGTAGTTTAATTGTAATAAATTATTTTTATTTTAGTATTTTACTATATTAAAAGTAATCTCGACGGCGCCAAAAATAAAACTCTTCTGTGACGTCGTTTCCTGATGATACATTTTAAAAGAGGGGTAACTTCCGGAAACTCCGATTGTAAGCATGGTGAAATCAATGGTCATATCTATTTACCTATCGTTTTATGTAATCAGAAGATTAAAATTAAAGGTGCACTTTAATAAACCGAATACGTTAATTAAAATGTTTCTGTGACATTATTAACATTATTAATACAATCTCAATGGGTAGTTTAATTGTAATTAATTATTTTAGTATTTTACTATATTAAAGTATTCACGGTATGGGATCGCCTTCACTATAAATAAAAATCCTCTGTGACGTCATTTCCCGATGATGAACTTGCGCGCGGGTGCTTTAAATGTTATTGCATTCAAATTGTATCAATGCACAGGGAATTCCCTGTATTCACGCACCAAGTGAATGTGTAATTGAACGGACGGAGAAGAAAGGGTTAGGGACGGAAAAAAAAATATTGTTGTTGTTTTTTTTCATGTTGCAAGTACCCGGCTTTGCCCGGGATTAAAATAAGGTTTTCTGTTTATTTAAGAAGCGTAATTTGACGTTTAATTGTACAGAGAGAGGGAGGGGGAGAGAGATAAAGAGAGAGGGGGCAGGGAGGGAGAGGGGAAGGAGGGGGCAGGGAGGGGGAGAGAAGGGAGGGAGGGAGGGAGAGAGGGGTGGTATGGAGGGAGATAAAGGGGGAGGGAGGGAAGGAAAGAGAAAGGAAGGGAGGGAGAGCGGGAGTAGGGAGTGAGATAGAAGGGAGGGAGAGAGAGAGGGAGGGAGAGAGATAAAGAAAGAGGGAGGGAGAGAGAGATAAAGAGAGAGGGGAGAGAGGGAGGGAGAGAGAGGAAATGAGGGAGGGAGGGGGAGGGAGAGAGAGAGGGAGACGGGAGAGGGAGGGAGGGAGAAAGGAGGGAGGGAGAGAGGGGGTAGGGAGGGAGAGAAAGGGGAGGGAAAGAGAGAGGGAGAGAGAGGATGGGAGAAATGGGAGGGAGTGAGAGATAAAGAGAGAGAGGGGGAAGGGAGAGAGGGGGGAGGAGGAAGGGAGGAAGGTGGAGAGAGGGGGATGGGGGTGAGAGAAGGAGGGAGGGAGATAGGGAGAAAGAGGGAGATAGGAGAGTTAGGGAGGGAGAGGGAGAAAGGGAGGGAGGGAAAGAGAAAGGGAGAGAGGGGGTAGGGAGGGAGAAAGGGGAGGGAGGGAGGGAGAGAGAGAAGAAGGGAGAGAGGGGGGTAGGGAGAAAACAAAAGGTAAACAGAAAACCTTATTTTAAACCCGGGCAAAGCCGGGTACTTGCAACTAGTATACAATATCTATACATAAACAAAACAAACACACGTGTGATGTTTATGATGTGATTTGTTTGTAATCTTGATATCTTAACATTTTAAATGTATTTATTTGTAAATTTTTGTCTTCTGAAACAATATTAACGTCAAACCAAAGATCTAATTTTTTAAAGCCATTTTAAAAAAACAACAATGTATAGTCTCTCTCGTCTCTTCGTTGGACTAGTCTATTGGGAAAGTCTTTTGGACTAGTCTATTGGAGAAGTCAATTGCACTAGTCTATTGGAGATGTCTATCGGACTAGTCTATTGGGTAAGGCTATTGAACCAGTCTAATGGGGAAGTCAATTGCACTAGTGTATTGGATAAGGCTATCGGACTAGTCTATTGGAGAAGTCAATAGCACTAGTCTATTGGATAAGTAAATAGGACTAGTCTATTGGAGAAGTCTGTTGGACAAATATATTGGAGAAGTCGATTGGACTAGTCTATTTTACAAGGCTATTGGACAAATCTATTGGACAAGCTTATACAAGATCAAACCTGATCATCTTACCTTCTCATTTTGCTGTCAGAGAGTACGATCGACACCACCATCACATTCCCAGCTATACCGATTGTACCTATCACGAAAAACAACGAGGAGAAGATGACGATGTAGCCGGTCGTCACAGTCACCTCACTGCCGGGCTCTGGGGGAGATAGGTTCGCCGTGGGCAGGGGCGTTGTCCAGTCGGACATCAAGACGGAGCTGTTTGTGGCCCCCAGTCGGTGCGAGTTGAAGTTGTTGTCGCCCATGGTGTAGAGCTCACCGGCGGACACATCGTACGTGATGACCATTGAACGGTTGAACCTGTCGCTGACCATGTCCACTGCAGCCTGATCATGTCCACCGCTGACCATGTCCACTGCAGCCTGATCAATGTTTTGTTTTCGGTGCAGTTGGCTTTACTACGATGATGTGTCAGCGCTGTATTCAAGATGCTGTGTTTTGGATTGAAACAATGAGGCCCATGTGTGGTCAGCCGGTAAGGATATAGAAATAATTAGCGGAAGGGAATTGACCATCTCCTCTAGTGATACACATGATAGAAGTAAGTAGCAAACACATTATGAACGTTACATACAACTTGTTTTTTTTCCCCCATCATATCAATTTTATTTCACAAAGTAGTTAATAGAATTATTGCGTCAACAAACACATAAGTTATCCACATTCAGCATACTATACAACTTTGTTAATTAAAATAAGACTATGGCTGGATAAAAAATATTTGTTTACCATCAGACAATCTTTTTCTATCGGTTACCTTTTTTTTTAATTTTTTGTTGAACGATATTCACATCTATTTTCACTTCAATTGTTTCAATAAATAATTTTACTGCGATAAGTGAAGTATTGAATTACATTTCTCTCTGTGATTAATGTTGAACATATTGAGCACACACACTCATCCTGTTATTAATCCTATACGTGATGCCATGAAATGTCGGATACGATACGATATCTCCCACTTTCTCCAATCATACGTTCATATCCACAGTTTCTTCGTAAAAGCTGAAACGCCACAAATTCCATAAATAAACCCAGACGATAAACTAGTACATAAACCAGACAACAAATTAAACCATAAGCTAGTTCACAAACTAGGCCGTTCTGTGACATTCACAGACTACAGTTAATGACAATTAGCAGATCAGCTGGTGAGTAAACTATACACCAGCCTAGCGATGAACTGGCCCTAGATGTCAAGAGATCTCACTTGCCTGCGTCTAGACCTGAAACATGAGTTGTGCTGGACATTATTACTCACTTTCTGGGGAACTGATTGGAACTATGGAGTCTCTAGGAGGAGGAAAAAAAATCAAACATTAATAAAAAAAAAAGTTATTTTATAAAAACAGTCCAACTACAATCTTCCCAAGTTAAAATAGATAAGGAACTATCATATCCAAATGAGCAAAATATATTTATACATAAACTATAAACATAAAAAAATAACTATTTTAATTTTACAAAAATATCTCAAAAACTTTTTTTTTTTACAAAAATAACTAGTTATCTTCCTAAACAATATAGTCAAATATTTACAACCATATAACGTATCACTACCTGGATTTTCACAATCATAGTAAAACAATGTATCACAATAAATAATAACTGGATAACTATCTTAATCAGCTAAAATGAACAAATATCTTTACAAACATAACACAGCCCAACAAAAAAAATTTTTTTGTGAATTGCCAAGAATGTTTGAATGAATTTATAGCAATTCATGGGTGCTGATTTCAAAACTGCCACTGCTTTTGCTGAATTGGCTCTAGTTTCTGAGATATTGGACACCCGGAAAATATGATTGTACTCTTTGTGTAAAACAAATGCAATAGGTTTGGTGTCTGTTGTTTAATTAAACTATACCAAGTTATGTGTAAAGTCCCTGTAAGGATGAGATGAAATCCCTTAGATCCTATAAACCACTAATGGGACGGTTTTATGGTGCCCTTCTTTCATCCCCACCATAGCCGATAGTGCAATGGCCATGGAGGCACCACGGGAGATATATCGGGAACTTGAGCCAAGACCTGAAAAATTTCCTTGGTCCTCACCGGAGATCGAACCAGGTACCTTCAGATCGACAGTCGAGCGCGTTACCGCACGACCATCCGTCCCCTATACCAAGTTATAACTTGGTTTGTTTTTTTCTGTTTTATCTCTGCTTTCTAAAGACATCATGCAAAAATAATCAGAATGTATTCTGTTACATCTCTGGACAATACATGATTGAAAAGCAAAGAAGAAATATAACCGACTTTGTGCAGCAGGCATATTTGGCTTATTTCGGTGTGAAGCTGGGAGACCAAGACATGTCTTGGGTTCCCCATAAGGTCTGCAAAAACAGTGTAGAGAGCCTATGGTAGTGGACAAATGGTGAAAAGAAAAGTCTAAGTTTCGGTGTACCAATTGTATGGCCTGAGCCGAAAGACCATTTTGGTGATTGTTATTTTTTTATTGTGAATGTTAAAGGCTTCAATCGCCACAAGAAATCTAAGTGGGATTATCCTGATCTTGAATCTGCAAGGAGACCAATTCCACGTAGCAGTGAAGTTCCTATACCAGTGTTTACTGGATTATTAGAGCTTTCACCATCAGACTTCGACGAGGGGCAAGATCTGGAGTTTTTAGCAGGTGAAAACAGTGGAAGGATTATGAAGGAAGTTCTTCAACACCTCAACCATTCAGCCAAGAAGAATTCAATCTGTCCAAGCAAGTATCTGAGCTTTTAGCGTCCAGGCTCAATGAAAGAAATTTTCTCAAATCAGAAGATAAAATAAAATTTTATCTGAAAAGAGAAGAGTTTCTTCTTCCATATTTCAGCCAAGAGGAAGATCTTGTTTACTGTAATGACATCCCCGGACTTCTGCTCCAAATGGGACTACAAGACTACCATTCCGAAGACTGGCATCTTTTTATAGACAGTTCCATCAGAAGCTTGAAATGCGTTCTGTTACACAATGGTAACCGTTATGCATCTCTTCCCATTGCTCACTCAAAAACACTCAAAGAAGAGTATAAGAATATCATAACAGTATTGCAGAAAGTCCGTTATTATGAGCATCAGGGGTCAATTTGTGTTGATCTAAAAATGGTAAACTTCTTGCTTGGGTAGCAGTCAGGATACACAAATTACTTATGCTTCATGTGCCTTGGGGATAGCAGGGCAAGGCAAGATCATTGAACAAGAGTGGCATGGCCTGCAAGGGAAACCATGACTGTAGGGAAAGAAAATATCACCAACAAGCCACTGGTTGACAAAAATAAGATCATTCTCCCACCGCTTCATATCAAATTATGTTTAATGATACAATTTGTTAAGGCTTTGGACAAATCTGGCAATTGCTTCAAGTATATTTGCAGATCATTCCCCGGATTGAGCATGGAGAAGCTGAAAGCTGGGATTTTTGACGGTCCTCAGATTCGGAAACTCATCAACGATCGAAATCACCTTGAAGCTTCTTTATGGAACAGTTTTGTTTCAGTTGTCAGGAACTTCTTAGGTAATAACAGAGCAGAGAATTACGAAGAACTGGTGCAAGATATGCTAGCTAACTTCAGAAACAGTGGAACAAATATGAGCATCAAGGTACATTACCTGCACAGTCATTTAGACAAATTTCCAGGTAACCTTGGGGACTTCAGTGAGGAACAAGGCGAGAGGTTCCATCAGGATTTGAGGGTGATGGAGGAGAGATATCAAGGAAGATGGGACACATATACGATGGCTGACTACTGTTGGAGCCTCCAGCGAAATTGCACCAACGACACATACAAAAGGAAGTCTAGAAAACAGCGATTTGCTAATGCATTACCATAGACAATTAACACATTAATTAATTAATTAATTAGACATAATTAGTTTTTCAAATGAAAATGTATTCTTCTTTAACACTATTACACATATTTTTCAACAAATTTCTGCATGACTATTAACAGTTTCACTACTATTTGTTAGTATACTATTATACTTCATGCAATTCTTGACAAACTCCAAACACGGTGCATACATTATTTAATTAATTTTAATTATCTCGTAAAATAGAGCCAATCTAGCAAAAGCACTTACATATTCTAAATCAGCATAGTTGACTTTGCATAAAATGATTCAAATATCACTGGCAATGAATTCACTGTTTACCAGTGTAATTAAACTGCTGTTACTAGAGACAATTATTAACATCTTTACAAACATAAACAGACAATTGTTAACAACTACATATATTAAATACAAACATAAATGAACGAAAATCTTCATACTCTTACATTAATAACTAAAACCACAACACAAGCATGATTAAACAGATTATCTAATATAACAAAAATAAATAAAATAAACAACCTAACAGTTATTCTCACAAACATGAATAAACAACTTTCTACATTCTATATATGTGGCTCTCAAACTTTAGTAGTTCACGGCCCCATTAAGATAACTGACCGGTTTTTGTGACCTACTTTTACCGAAATGAAAAAAAAGATTAAGAAAAAGGAAAATCTAAAATGAATTGTATATATTACTCGATTTGAGAAGCACTGTGTAGCTGTGTTAAGATATATCTTCACAGTTATAACACTACGACATGTTTACCCAAGTTTAATTGAATTTATCCTCACAAATATGATAAGATTGAAACGATTGTTTTATATGTCCAGATTACTGATTATTGTGTTCGCGTAAAAAAGATAATCATTTTTACAGGTGAGACATCAAAATAAGATAAAATATGAATAAAAGTTGGCAGCTTCTTCTGTTTATATTCTGGCCGGTTAAAGTGATCATAGAAATTTATTAAACACCAAGTCTGACAAGCTACACGATTTTACAACGTAGTGGAACCCACAGAATAACAAAATTTATTTTCATACTTGCTTTGTATTAGATATCTTTTATTTATTAAAATTGTTTCCCGGCGGAAGTTGCAGGTGATTATCTTTATATTAGTCAATTTTATATTTAGGTTAATTCTTGCCAGTGAGCTCGTAATGTAAAACATAGCCTGTCATGTGAGTTTGACAGATGTTTATGACATAACTTTACTTCCGATGAACAGGGAACAATGAGAAAATGTCAGGCTCGTCTGAGTTTCAGTTTTGGCTGACTGCTAGAGAACGGTCCACGGTCCAGTGTCCACACAAAAACATGTTTCCGCTCAATTGACCAGAGCCTGGATGCTTTATCCGATGCGCATAGAATAATTTTTAGATTGTTTTTTGTCAGTTGAGGTCAATTTAAGTTTGTCAGGTTTTTTTTTCCCCAGAGCCATTAGGGAAAATGCAAGGTTATCTGCTAGAATAATTCATGAGCAATGCCAGGAAGATATGTTAATACTGACTCAGTACATATGTTGCGTCAATACGTTTATTATCGATATGATAAAATGTTCAGTTATCCAGAGGGGGGGGGGTCCAAATTCGAAAGTCCCCCCCGCGCTCCAGCTTGAGGGGGGGCCCACACATTTTTTCCATTAAATATTAAGTTCATTATCTCATGACATGGTGTCGAATGTCAAAATGCATGGGCCCCCAAAGAGGCCAAACCCCCGGGCCCCAAAATTCCTAGGTTCGGCACTGAAGTTATCATGCTCACTTTGTATATTCTATGATTTTAAGAATATTGTCGTTTTAAAATATGTGTTTTATATTTGCCTCTATTCATTGACTTTTACATTTAAAAAAATATATTGCATTGATTATGTTTCAATGTTTTTTAATAAATAAACTAGCAGTATACCCGGCTTTGCTCGGGTAATCGAGGTGCCTTAGGAAACGTAATGCTTTTCAAAAGCTTAAACCCGACACAACTGGAGGAGCCTTAAACCCACCCTTCTTCCCAGCACCATCCTCCATCCCGGACCCCTCATCCCATCAGTCCCTCCCTTCCTAGTACCATATGTGTAGTAAATAAGTAAAGTAAGTAAAGTTCCCTTAGTCCTAACGGGCCATTGGGGCCGATGAAGTGTAGAATTCATCTGTTTCTATAACCTCGGCATATGAAGGGATTGTGTGGTTAGCACAACACCCAGCCGCCTTTACTTCCCCAACTTAAGTCAGGTACCCATTTAAAGCTGGGTGGACTTGTGGGACGACTTTACACCAAATTTCACCTGGAAAAATTTTCAGGTCGACAGTCGAGTATCTACACCACTCGGCCATCCGTCCCACTGCCATATGTGTAGGGCTTAAGTATTTCACTCTTATAGGGCTTCTGTGTAGAATAAATAATATACGTGTTGGTTTATCTTCACAAATAAAGGCAATAATCAACTGTTGTCATGGCCTAATGACTAAGGCAGCTGATTCATGATCGATTGGTACATGGTTCAAAACCAAAACTCTACGGAAGTGATCTACTTTTAGTATATATATATATACTAGTTGCAAGTACCCGGCTTTGCCCGGGTTTAAAATAAGGTTTTCTGTTTACCTTCTGTTTTCTCCCTACCCCATCTCTCCCTTCCTCTCTCCCTCCCTCCCTCCCCCTCTCACTCCCTTTCCCTCCCTCCCTCCCTCTCCCTCCCATCTCTCTCTCTCTCCCTCCCTCCCTCTCCCATCTCCCTCTCCTTCTCTCCCCCATGTCCACCTCCCTCCCTTCCTCTCTCCCCCTTCCTCCTTCCCTCTCTCTCCCTCCCTGCCCCCTCTCTCTCTTTTTATCTCTTCCTCCCATTTCTCCCATCCTCTCCCTCTCTCCTTCCCTCCCTTCTCTCTCATCCCCTAACCCCTCTCCCCTCCCTCCTTTCTCCCTCTCCACCTCTCTCTCCCTCCCCCTCTCTCCCCTTCCTCCCTCCCCTCATTCCCCTCTCTCCCTCCCCTAACCCCCTCACTCTCTTTCTCTCTCCCTCCCTCTCTCCCACCTCTCTCTCTCCCTCCTTCCCCTCTATCTCCCATCCTACCCCCTCTCTCCCTCCCCTTCCTTTCTCTTTCCTTCCCTCCCTTTCTCTCCCTCTCCCCCCTCCTTCTCCCCCCACTCTCCCTCTCCCCTCCCCCTCTCTCCCCTCCCTCCCTCCTACCCTCCTTTCCTCCCTCTCTCCCCCTCCCTCCCCCTCCTACCCTCCCCCTCTCTCTCTCTCTATATATATATATATATATATATATATATATATATATATTAATATTATGGCTTCACACTTCTTCTATAATCCTTCTTCATTCCTTTAACTTCCTCAAGCTGTACAAATAGGGAAGCATGAAAAAACATCAACAATTCTTTGCAGCACAAAGGCGCAATACAGCACCAGCGCGCAAGTTCTATTCGATCATCGGGAAATGACGTCACAGAGGAATTTTATTTATGGCGCCGTCAAGATTACTTTAATATAGTAAAATACTAAAATAAAAAAAATTTAATTACAATCAAACTACCCATCCAGATGAAACGAAACCTGTCCTATAACCTTCCCCATGTAATTATGTGTATGTGTAACAAATTTCAAGTTTTTTGGTTGTCTAGATCTTGAGTTATAAGGGAACAGACAGACAGACAGACAGACAACAAATGCGTCTTATAAGTATAGAGATACAGAGTTATCGAAAAAGAAAATAGGTCGCTTAAATGAGTTATAATGATAAAATATCTTAATTGAAACGTCAATTAACAGGGTAAAAAAAGAATGACCAACCATAGTTATGTGTTTTCCGGGTAAATGGAATGAATTACTGTCCCGGACAACCGGAAAAAAAACATACAGACACAACCACAACATTCATATCTATGACTTAACATTCAATGTATGTAAAAATAAAACAGAGACAAATGTGTCTAGAAATGGGCGCGGGACGTAGACAACCAGTTCTAACAATAGCAACTATGAAACATCATTAAAGGGAGGCCACCAAGCACGACAGGCTTCATGGGAGAGAATCCGGAAATGATTGCGACAAGTGGATGTAAGCTAGTGTGTTTATTGATCGTAATTTTGATAATGATATGAATATAAAAGACAGTGACGAAGAACAAATTGCCACTAACGAGAGAAGAAAAAAAAATGTTCAGTTAGTCAGAAATAGTCGGAACATTAAGTATGTTAGGAGTCAATTCACGACCTTTATTTATTTTTTTTCCTTAATTAAATAAATAAATTAGGCTTTGCATCAAATTACAAGAGAATGGTTTAATTCAGTTTACAATGTTTTATTTTCTCACCCCCCCCCCCCCCATTATTTTATGTGAACTAAGAATATACTCAACACAACTTAAAGTGCCTATGTTGGCAGGGTCGTTTTCGCAATATTACGGACCCGGGCAAACGATTGTGTTCAGAGATGTTACTGTAATTAGGGTTCAATGCAAAAGTACCTTTGGGGCCCAGATATGATAGGAATTTGTACGGAAGGTGTGTGTGTGTGTGTGGGGGGTGATAAATGGGCCATATGCAATCGCTGTCATGGCGTATACACAATAAAAGCTTTGTCTTGGCCCCCTGCAGATCCACTACAACTACTTGGTCTTTAATGATAAAACCTATCTACTTTGCCCCCCCCCAATCTAGTGCTGGCCATATCCATGCATCAAGACGACCTTGCATGTTGGTATGTTCTAAAGTATAGAGATAGGTAACCGTATGCTGTATAGCTTAGACATAGATAACCGTATGATGTGAAGTATAGAGGTAGATGACCGTATGTTGTATAGCTTAGACATAGATAACTGCATGTTGTAAAGTATAGAGGTAGATGACCTGACCATATGTTGTAAAGTATAGAGGTAGATGACCGTATGTTGTAAAGTATAGAGGTAGATGACCGTATGTTGTAAAGTATAGAGGTAGATGACCATATGTTGTAAAGTATAGAGGTAGATGACCATATGTTGTAAAGTATAGTGGTAGATGACCGTATGTTGTAAAGTATAGAGGTAGATGACCATATGTTGTAAAGTATAGAGGTAGATGATCGTATGTTGTAAAGTATAGAGGTAGATGACCATATGTTGTAAAGTATAGAGAAATGTGACCGTATGCTGTAAAGGTGTGCTTCTCAACGTGTGGTACGCGTACCCAAGGGGTATCAAAAAGTTCATATAGGATTACACACCGACATATAATTTTCGTTTAGAACAAACAAGAATTAAAAAAAAAACTTCTTGTGAAGAGTACCGGCGGACATACTTTCGCACCCTTTGGGGTACAATCGTACAAAAGGTTAAGAACCGCGTCTGTAAAGCATAGACGTAAATAACCATTCTTACGTTTTGTAAAGTATTGACGTAAATAACCTTTCTTACGTTTTGTAAATAAAAAAGAAAATTAAAAAAAAAAAACATTAAAAAAATGTCTTAACATTCTTCCGCAATTTTTTTTAATTAAAAAAAAACCACTTAAAGTGCATCGACTCATACACACACTCGCACACACAAACACGCACGCGCGCCTACCCGTATTGTTATAACATGAAGTTAAAGTACAACCGCAATTTACTGGGGTTTTTTTTTTTGTTAGCATTAGTGAATTCCCCAAGGTCAAATTATCAACTTAAGTTCTAAAAATAGACTTTGATTTTTATTTTTAACTTAATGGCTAAATCACGTGTGACACAAGGTTTGCTGACCAGTAGCGACCATTTGATTTCATACTTTATGAATTAAAAGATTTATTTTGTAAAGGCTAGTGACACGGTACACAATTAAAACTCCATCAACCACCGATTGGCGCATTGGGTCTGTTAAATTATTTGTAATTGCTGTACAGGTTCATAGGTCAACACTCAACACCCACCCACAGGTAAACTGACTTGTAAACAGGAGTTGTTTTTACCTCGGAAAAAATATCAACGACATAAAGATAACAGTCGTTTTTCAAAGTCATTTTTCGAAGATGTTAAAAAGAATCAAAGAATCATCTTTTACATGTCATAAATTTGGTTTTATAGCCTGTCTGTGAACTTATCTTTACTTTATTGATAGTACACGTACATCAAAATGAATACATGTAATTTTCAGAGGATGAGTATGACAGACAAACAGCATCGTATTTTACAACAAGAAATCAAAACATGGACGAATAATGTATGGCGGTACTATCGCCTCAACCAGGGGTTCTAAACTTTTTCGCTTCTAGACCCATTAAGTAAAATTAGTATAAAAGCCTGTCAAAGCAGACAAAAGTTATGCCGAAAAATACTAACAAGTTCTGATGAAAGAAAATATTACATGCGCATTCATAGTATAATGGGAAAATCCAATAACTTCTCTTAGTTAATTTTAAAAAAATACGTCATCACAATTTTCTAACAATGCGACAACGTTATCATAGGGGACGGATAGTCGTGCGGTAGAGCGCTCGACTGTCGACCTGAAGGTACCTGGTGCGATCCCCGGTGAGGACCAAGGAAATTTTTCAGGTCTTGGCTCAAGTTCCCGATATATCTCCCGTGGTGCCTCCATGACCATTGCGTCTATGGTGGGGATGAAAGAAGGGCACCATAAAAACCGTCCCATTAGTGGTTTATAGGATCTAAGAGATTTCATCTCATCCTTACAGGGACTTCACACACAACATTATCATGAAGTTTAAAACTAAGAAAAAGAACCAAAAAAAAAACATGGCGGCTTTAAACACACAATTTGTACTTTAGAACGCCCAATTCTTTTTACACCAAGTGAGTTTCGGTCTAAAATTGCGGTATTTTATTTTTTTTTCCCATGAGGAATCAAACGATACATTTTTTAAAAGGTTTTTGCCGAACGCCTTCGGTCCAGTATTATCTGACACACAGAAAGACATGACGTGGTACTATGCGCTGTATTTACTAGTTTACGATGTAACAAATACACTTCAAGCCCAATAACTGTTGCTCTCTTTCCTGCCACCACAGTCACCGTAGCGTGATAAATGATGGCAGGGCCGGAGTAATGGACGGGGGGGGGGGAGGCACACACCATAAAACATTCAGGGAAGGGATCATGTTCTTGGGGGGGGGGGGGCTCATTCAGGTAATCTTCTATACGAGATAGGGCCAGGCATAAGGTCGATGACATCCGCACCCCTGGCTAACGTAGTAAAATTAAGTGAGCGAGCCGGCACATAGCCATCAGGATTGAGAGAACAAATTGACTCAATAATCTATATAAATAATAGCGGTGTGGGGTCTGCGTTAAATCGAAAGTAAAGAATTAATACAACAGTATTCCAGTTTAAAATCGTCAAACATAAACAACAGGAATAAAAATCAAGCCTAATGGGATATGACTTTATGCAAACGTTTTGCAGGGTACAGCTAGTAGACAAATAATAGACAAATTAACAACAAAAACACGTGACCATTGCAAGCCGCACAAAACTCATCGAATAAGTCAATCCCAATAAATTTTACATTCAAGCTGTTTTTAGAGCATTTTCGAAAAAAAATGCTCTATTGTCCCCGTTGTGTCTGTCTGTCCGTCATCACCCTAGATCTCAACAACCATAAGTCCTAGACCCATGATGTATATATCATTTTGTAGGTCTTGGCCTGTCAAGTGTACATCAAAAGTCCATTTCGCGATTTGACCTCTCAGGGCCGAATATAAGTTTTTTAAGTACCGTTTTTGCTTATATTTTAAATATAAATAATAAAAGCTAATCAAAGGGGCGTAATCATTATTTATTCAACATGATTACTTCCCTCTCTATTTATCAAAAACCATACGCGTGGAACAAAATCTATGGCTGTAACCCGGAAAAAAATACGGATTTCGACCGGCGTAACCGTAGCCACAGCGTACAAGAAAATGCTCTGTCCTATGTCCGAAACGGAAAAGACTTAAATTGCTTGTTTTAATAAACATCTGACAATAAAATAATAAAGTAATAACAACATTGAAACAACAAGCGTTGGTAACAAATCTTTAAGACATTGGGTGATAAAGGATGAGGAATGACTAAGTACTGTACATGATCGACCAATAAAAACATTATATAGGAAACTTTAAAAAAAAAGACTTAAGCATACAAACTATATATTTCACAACAACTATGCCACATGGTAATTACCATACAAGCATTACACAGTACATTTATCACAAAGAACACCTATCAAACAGAAAATACACAACATAGTAATACACCACACCGAGACCACACCCACATGTACCACAAATAACGTACATCACACAGTACATGTACCACAAATAACGTACATCACACAGTACATGTACCACATATAACGTACATCACACAGTACATGTACCACAAATAATCTACATCACACAGTACATGTACCACATATAACCTACATCACACAGTACATGTACCACAAATAACCTACATCACACAGTATAAAGCTCATTGCGTAAGTGAAACATTACTATTAGCTCTGGGCTCTCATGTTTCAGATTTCATAGAATCCATTACCG
The DNA here is from genome assembly GCA_021962125.1 of Bulinus truncatus. Taxonomy (NCBI): domain Eukaryota; kingdom Metazoa; phylum Mollusca; class Gastropoda; family Planorbidae; genus Bulinus; species Bulinus truncatus. The sequence continues at coordinate 2,084,311 of JAGDYQ010000065.1, read as the reverse complement.
GGATCCAAGACTAGTCTACCAGAAGTATAAGCAGTGAAAATGAATTCCAATTTGCTCCATTCATCGCCCCAACTACACAGAGAGGCGGAAGGAAATAAAGCTGAATTGGGGAGCCGATTCCCCCAACATATTCTATATTAGAAGGAAACTGTTTTGTATTGCATGCAACATCCACCATCTTCTTGTTCAATCTGGCGAGGAAATGAGTGATTAACATTAAGACTCGGAGAGACAGAGATAATCACAGTGCTGCAATCAGGCAGAAAATTGATTTTCTCTCTCAACAAGACTTACATGGAAGTATTGCAGGATCAGGGTCGTGGATAGGGGCCAACATGTTGAAGTTGATTTCAGCCCTAAACATAAAATGCGCAGATGTCTAAAAAAATGAAATATGAAAGATATCATTTTGATTCACGTAAAACCAAAAAAAAAAAAAGATTCATAAAATTGTGTCCATTTAGAACAATTTGATCTTTGTGGTTTTGTATAATTCTACAGTTCAGAATAGTTTGGTTTGGGAAAAATAGTTGAAAGTCAAAATCTCGGAATGAAACAGATCTAATGCCCAACACTCATCAAAGAGGGAAATAAAAATTATCTGTAACCAAATATATTTCATGTACATAAAGATCTTGATGTAAAAGATGACTGTCAAGGTAATCAAGCACTGGGAGTTAGAAGTAAGGATGAAGAGATGTTCACACTGGGAGATAGAAATGAGAATGGATAGCTATAAAAATGTGAGATAGAAATTAGAATGTATAGCTATTCACACTGGAAGATAGAAATGAGAATGTATAGCTATAAAAATATGAGATAGAAATGAGAAAGTATTGCTATTCACACCGGGAGACAAAAATGATTATGGATAGCTAGCCATTCACACTGGGAGATAGAAATGATAAGGAGAGCTGTTCACATGTCTCTATGCTTTCAATGACCTGATTATAAATGGCATTACATTCAAACACTATCAACATACCCGGGCACTGCAACGTAGAAGTTCTGTCTTAAAATGTTATAATGAAGAAAATATGGTCTTTGTAAAGTGAGTTAAAATATAGCAAAACAAATCTACCACATCATCTGAATTGCTTCTTTTTTAATGTTTTGTCAAAGTTTGGATTGGTGCTTTCAGAATCGTTAGAATTTCATGGCCTGTTTGGTTTGTAGCACAATCATAAAACCTCAGTATCTATGACCTAAAACGTCACACGGAAATATAAAATATTTAAGAGGCATTGGCGGTTGTCCAAAAGTATAAAATAGTTGGCCATTTCGGTACACTTGAAAGCGAGAACTGAATGATACTGCGGCAGCCATCAACTAACAAGCTGAATGATACTGCGGCAGCCATCAACTAACAAGCTGAATGATACTGCGGCAGCCATCAACTAACAAGCTGAATGATACTGCGGCAGCCATCAACTAACAAGCTGATTTATTTGTGAAGGGCTTGAGCACTTAAGACACTATGTTCCGCCAAACGTCATGAGATATGGCCGTGCAGTATGTAACACAGTCATTCAGCACATACGACACAATGTTCCACTGACCGTCATTGACTGAAATGGCCGTGTAGTATGTAACACAGTCATTCAGCACATACGACACAATGTTCCACTGAACGTCATAGACTTATATAGCCGTGCAGTATGTAACACGGAGAACGTGGAAAAGACAGCTACCATCTACATCAGCGGTTCTCGACATTTTCCGCGACTGTACCCCATGGGGTGCGAAATTATTACCGCGCGTTCGATAATTAATGTACTTATTTTTCCTAATGGAATAAGCTTACCTTTCTTATGTGATATTAGAGAACGTGGTTTAATGATGAGTCACGCAGCAAAATGGGGACCTTCTTCAAACTCTTGGTTGTTTTACATTGTGTACCCCAGCATAACTTATCTCGAACCCCTAAGGGTACGCATCGCACCGGTTGAGAACCGCGGAATGGAAACGATTCTGTTCGCGACAGTTTTTTGATCAAAGTTTATCACTTGGATAGACACGTTAATGGGAGTTAAAGAATATAGGACGATAAGTAACTATACAATACCTTCACACTAAATATAATTGTAATATACCAACTATTTCATCCAACAATGTCTGGAGGGAATACAATAATAAACTACCTCACTATCCACTTAACATCCTCGCATGACATCAAGTACCGACATTGGATCATAAATAGAAAAGTAAAAAATTCGATTATTTGGTCACCGTTAGAGGTAGAATTTTTTATCATTAGCTCCAATATGGTTCAATGGAGTTCATACTCAATTTAATTTTAAATAAGTATTTTAATTATTATGTAGTTTGTGTTTTTTTTAGTATAATATAATAGGAATATTTAAATCAGTGAATTATATAAATAATAGAGGTCTTGCGTCTGCGTAATATCGAAAGTAGAAATCAAGAATTCAAAATGGCGTCTTGCCGGCGTCTTGATTCGATAAATGATTTTTTTTTTTAAATGTACATATTTGAATAGTTTCTGCTGTTTTCAAATATGGAACCCAAAGGTCAAAATGCGAAATAATTCCATTTAAATATATTTTTTTTATATTTCTACAACATATTGCTTCTTTAAATTGTAATAAAAATCATGAAAAAATCGGATCTATCCAACCTATCCTAGCGATCATATCTAAGAGATCATAAGTCTAAGCAATGTTTTTGCAGGGTACAGCTAGTGAGACAATATTTTGTAAAATTATCTTTGTCATTATGATAAATACATTTCTAATTCACTTATAACAAGTGACTGAATTTTGTGTTTGTCATATTATGAGAAATCTTATTAAAATTCAACTTAGTTCCGTTTAATTTTTTCCTTTTATCTCAATAGTTTAAAACAAATGTTGTTGCTTTTTTAAAATTATTTTCTTATTTGTATACATATTAGAAATATATAACGTTTTTATTTTTGTCTCCCCTGGATAGTTACACTTCAATTTTCTATAGATCGATATGCTATTTTTGAGAATGCCGTTATTGATCGTTACTGGTATACATTTGGGATGAAACCTTATTATCTTTCAAGAATATGCTATAATGAATGAGCCTTTCGAATTTCAACTTTCTATCTTAATGGGAAGTCGGAGAATAAGCGATGAGTCAATCGGTCAGTGCTTTTTCTTAGTATCGATAAATACTTGCCCAAAGCCATCTGGATCTCACCGAATTAAGATCGACGTCATCATAATTTTCAAGAAATTGAGATGCAGCCTCCAAGACAAGAAAAACATCATATACAAGAGCCATCTTCTAAACAAGAGCAACATTCTAGTTGCCAGAGCCACCTTCTAGACAAGAGCAACATTCTAGTTACAAGAACCACCTTCTAGACAAGAGCAACATTCTAGAGAAGAGCAACATTCTAGTTACAAGAGCAACATTCTGAACAAAACCAACCTTATATACAAGAGCAAAATTCTATACAAGAGCAACATTCTAGACAAGAGCAACATTCTGGACAAAAGCAACCTTCTATACAAGAGCAACATTCTGGACAAAAGCAACCTTCTAGACAAGAGCAACATTCTGGACAAGAGGAACCTTCTAGACAAGAGCAACATTCTGGACAAGAGGAACCCTCTATACAAGAGCAACATTCTAGACAAGAGGAACCTTCTAGACAAGAGCAACATTCTGGACAAGAGGAACCTTCTATACAAGAGCAACATTCTGGACAAGAGGAACCTTCTATACAAGAGCAACATTCTGGACAAAAGCAACCTTCTAGACAAGAGCAACATTCTGGACAAGAGGAACCTTCTAGACAAGAGCAACATTCTGGACAAGAGGAACCTTCTATACAAGAGCAACCTTCTAGATAAGAGCAACATTTTGGACAAAAGCAACCTTCTAGACAATAGCAACATTGTGGACTAGAAGAGCAACATTCTAGTTACAAGAGCAACATTCTGAACAAAACCAACCTTATATACAAGAGCAAAATTCTATACAAGAGCAACATTCTAGACAAGAGCAACATTCTGGACAAAAGCAACCTTCTATACAAGAGCAACATTCTGGACAAAAGCAACCTTCTAGACAAGAGCAACATTCTGGACAAGAGGAACCTTCTAGACAAGAGCAACATTCTAGACAAGAGGAACCTTCTAGACAAGAGCAACATTCTGGACAAGAGGAACCTTCTATACAAGAGCAACATTCTGGACAAGAGGAACCTTCTATACAAGAGCAACATTCTGGACAAAAGCAACCTTCTAGACAAGAGCAACATTCTGGACAAGAGGAACCTTCTAGACAAGAGCAACATTCTGGACAAGAGGAACCTTCTATACAAGAGCAACATTCTAGATAAGAGCAACATTTTGGACAAAAGCAACCTTCTAGACAATAGCAACATTGTGGACTAGAGCCTTCTAGACAGTTACAACTAGATTGTCTAATTCATTATTTGGTAAAGTATTGTGGTATTTTAACATCTACCACTAGTCGGTCGAATTCATATGTGGGCCTAGATTAAATAAATCACATTAAAAGCTAAATGTAAGACACGTTTATGTCTATAATTATCAATCTCCTATTATTTGGCTAATTTAATTAGAAGTATTAAACAACCCAGAATAAATTTCCGTTATTTTTTCTCAGCACATCAGTTCTCTGTCATCTGACACAATTTGTCTAATGGCTAAACGACTCTCTCCAGTAATGTCAGTCTTGGTGAAAGCAAAATTAAAATATATATGACATAAATTCAAATGGCTAGACATTATTTTTATACAAATTAATAAGGCACACGACAGAAAAAAAGCAATAATCAGCAGAAATTACCCCCCCCCACACACAATTTCAAGGTGCCGAAAATGGGTCAATAATTTAAAAAATCGATCAAGACAATTCAAGGGCGTTGAAGATTAATTAAACAAATATGTCGACATTTTTTTTAAAACACGATTTAATATTATACATTAGAGAATTCTGAATGGGTACTAAATGCAAACACAGCAATTGTGTGATAAATGAGTGATATCTCACACAGTCACACAATAATGAATATTCAACAATTAAGTTCAAGATACAGAGACTGACATACTGTCACAAGACAAGTGGGCTACCACATTATTTCTTGGACGAGTACAATCCAACAACACGATATCTCTGAAGCCCGACTCCAGAACTGCAGAACGTCGCCTTGCATAAATAAACTATACAGTAGGAAAAAGAGGGTGGGGTAGGGGAATCAGTATGTAAGAATGCTAGTGAGATTTGGAAACTGTTTTCGAAATTAGCTAGTAATCGGTATGGGAAAGTGCTAAAATGTTTTTGAAATGTGTTTGTAATCGGTGTTAAGTTGACAAGAAATCATCACTAATCAATAAATAAGAATTGTATTTGATATTTGAAATATGTATTTATAACAGTATGAAATATGTGTTATTTAGAATAATTTAAACTAGAAATAGTTTGTTCGGCTTATTAGTTGCTTAACCCGTGATATGTTGAAACGATCTGTTTGAATGGAGTAATTTATTAAATCAATACAGTAAGTCCCTATTCCCTATTAGGCAGTTGTAGTCTTCCCAAGAGCAGGCTTGCGGAGCCGCCATATTTTTCCTGCTCCGGCTCCCACAAATTTGACGGCTCCGGCTCCCTATTAAGATATTATCACACGATACAAATTATTTTGTAACTGCGCCACGCAAACATTTCAGTGCATCCAGAATCATATCATTATTTCGACCGAGGTTTCACTAGTCGCCATTTTCATAAGTAGGCCTAATGAAAAGTTATTTCAATGATCAAATTAGCAAATAGTAAAATGATACTTTATTTAAAATATTTTAAAGATTTCAGTATTTATATTTATTATTTATAAATTCGAAGTGACTATTCGGACCCGGGAACCAATAAACTCCGATTTTTATTCGGATCCCGTCCCAATAAAGTATGATTGTTATTCGGAACCACAGCCTTATAAATTTATCTACTCTATTTCAGCTAATCTGTTTATAATAACATTGTTAAATACAGAAAGCGACCATTTTGTTTTTAGTCTATTACAAATTCGCGGTCATATAATATATAAAATGACGCGTTCTATTTGTCGTCGTAGTAAAAATTTATTTTTAAATGATTGATACAATTATTCCATGAGATAAAACTGTTTATATATAACAAAATAACATGCCATTAAAAAAATTTCGGAGGGTAAACAAGATTTAAAACGAACACAAAATGATTCCCCATTAAAGATTTATTGTGTTAATGTGCGTGCACGCTATCATTTAAATGCTGTTTA